>JAAGKR010000998.1:67428-149083 GCA_011419295.1 Clarias macrocephalus | reverse complement strand
AAAAAAAAAAAAGTCATAGTGATGTACTATAATTATAACTCACTTACCTCAAAGCTTATTTAACACTTCCTTACTTGCAGAACATGCACTAAGATAGTCATACAATTACCACAAAACACACCTCAGATGAAAATCACCCATTATGAAAGGGACATTAGAAATGTATCCTGGATTTAAAATAAGAAAAAAATGTTTTTGTGTACTATAAAATGTAGTATTTTTATAACTATTTTAACATTGTTGGACACCTTGCTTTCATATGGCCACATCTTTATGAGTCATTGGCTTTATTGTATCATATGTTATACTATCATGACCTTCACACTACAAGCTTTGTGTTTGAGGATATACACCAAGCTGAGTCATATTCAGTTAAGATGCTTCAGTCTGATGATGTTAATAAGCTGAATAAGAATAACACAATGGAGGTTCGGTTGCCAGTGCTTGCTGTAATGTGTTGCTGATCCTCTTGGTTTACTGGATTAAATGTTTGGAAGCAACTTCCCAGTTTATAAGATGATTAAGTGAATGAGTCAGGCATTGGAAAGGAGGGATTTTCCTCAGGTATACTATATAATACACACACACAAAAGCCAGCTAGCAATGTCCAAGAGCTTTAGGCGCTATGATACATATGTGCAGCATGTCTGAAGTGTAGCTAAAAATAGTCTGTGGGTGCAACACTATGCAGAGAAGTAAGAAATGGACATGTATCGCCAGACTGGGGGGGGGGGGGGGGTAATGGCAAAGGTACAAGAACAGCACAAACTGGTTTATTTCATGGAAGATAAAATTTTGGCAAATAATACTTCTCTGGGAGAATTAGACCACTCCTCAATAATGCAGAAAGGTTACACACGATCCATAACAGACTGCAATAATTGAGTCGATATCAGATGACCGATAGTAACTCGGCAATTAAATATTTAGCATCACAAAAATAATTTACAATAACAATCAAAATAAATACATAAAATGCAAAATGATCATGTCATATGAAAGTTAGATATTGTGATGCATCATAATTTCATGCTAGGATCCCAAAAAATAATTATATCTAACAAGAAAAAAAAAATTGTCTCAGTAAATTGATATCATCTTTCAAAAGATCAATTAATCAGTTTTGGATTTGCTTTTTTATTTATAATGAAATAAAAACTGTTCTTATGGTGGCCATGTTAACCTACTCATTTTCATAATTGTTTGATAAATGTCAGAATACTGGCTCAACCAGTGCTATAATTTGACATTATACTACTTTAAGCAACTTTATCTTCCCTTCTTTTGCTAGGTATACCACTACACCAGAGTAGAACACATGAAAACATTTCTGATGTACTTTTATCTTGTTGTACCTTTAGCCCTTTACTGGCCCTGGTAACTGAGACAAGCCCAATCCTTTCACATGCGTGCAGACATTGTAAAATCTTAATGAGTGAGCTCAACTCTCGGCAGGAAAACACCGACAGCTTGAGTCGTGATCCACCAGAATCAAATCTTGCATATGAAATCCTTTATTACTTCAGCTAAAGGCAAGATCTGATCTTAATGGCGCATAGAGTCCAGGACGTATTTGATGCAGTTTAAAATTAGACATGCTGCATACATTATGTTCAATTACCATTACTTTCCTAGCGGCCTCTTGTTTATTGATTCAAATACATATAGTGTTCTGGGGATCAAATAACTTTGTTTACTGGCAGTTTGTACTGGCCTCATTATTCAGCAGTCTAACAACAATTCTGCTTATACAACCTGACACTTCTTTGAAAAACACCAAGACAGCACTTTTTTTTCAGACAGAGCGTGTGATTAGAAGGAACTCAGTTCAAGATATGAAAGGAATAAAACAGGACGTTGATTTTTTTTTTAATGTACTATAACAAGGCAGTGTCATGAATTCAAGTTGCCTATAACTATACCAGGGCATTTTATTCACACAAAAACTTATGGTTTTACTCTAATGGTGTAGAACTTAAGTCTCTTTACAGAACACTTCAACATAAAGGACATTCTTCTTAAACAACTCCACTTTTTTAAATTATCTTTAGATCACATGGACTATCCACAACAGGAATTTGCATGCATTAGTTGTTACTACAGAAAGAATGTGAGAGTTCTCATAGGTTATTAATATAACACCTGAGACATTAATTATATTTAATACTACTGGAATAACAGCTGGTATAATAGTGAGAAAGGTGATTTGAAAATATATTGCATTTCATTTTTCATTTAACAAAAGCAATTCCAACATAAAACTCTTATATGTAGTTTCTTTTTTTTCACGTTTCGTACCTGGAAATGAGACTTGGCTGCAAAACTAGACTTTTGTTCTAGAACAGGGATCAGCTGTGATCTGAATGCAATAAACCTCTGGAAACACCTGGATCCTCTGTGGTAGGTGATTCATATGGAATTATGTAAATTATATTGAGCAACAGGCAGTACTCATATGCATGGAGACTATTTACAGGACTAAAGGACGTTAGGTAAGATTAGGAAGATTCCTGTTTGAAGAAAGGTCGCCAACAAAAACAGAATGGACACCAAAGTATGAATTAATAACTTCAAAAAAAGATGCAGAAGCTGTTCACAACCTGTGGCACTGGTCAAATGTGATCATGTGAAGTACAACCACTTCAAAATGTCTTATTTTATTTAAAGCCATCAACTAGTCATGAATGTTTAAACCTTTAAAAGGTAAATGAAGGCTCTGCCTAGTCAGTCATGACACTTGTTAATCTGGACATTGGTGAGAAAGGTATATATAAGTGAAACTTTGCAGATGTTAGTTTGGTTAGTTGTTGTTTTCACTTCATTCGGCATATAACTCCCAATATAACCATGACTGGCAAGATCTTTCAAGAAGACAGTTAAAACAAAGAGACATTCCTATCACTCCATATTACACGGATCACTGACACCCACACTTCAGTACTGAGAGCAGGGAACACAAACATATTGTGGTTATTGTGCTCTGGTCAAAAAGGTTTAAAAGATAAGCGCACAATAGTTGCAATGTTATTTACAGATCGTTCATTTGAAGTTCTTCCATATTCACAGTGAAATTATAACTTAGACTAGTGTGAGAGAGTTTGCTTAAACAGATCTCAAACAGTAACATTAATCTATCACCAACAAACACATATTAATGCTTTCTTAATAATTTTGCCAGATACAGTTCTATAATTATAACATTTTATTTCACATGCAAGCTATATAAACGCCTATGAGGAAACACACAAGCACATCATACCCTTAACAAAACCAGCAGATAAGGTTAGATAAGCAGCGAGATATAACTCAGCTTCACACGCGCGGTAGTCAAACTAACTTCAACTGTCTCCTCGTTATCAAAAGTGCCATGTTGTTCTCGGCTAAAGCAACAGAAATGAAAAAGGAAACTGTTTACTGTTGACTCACCATGTCATACACATTCAGAATAACCGGCTCGTTGGCCATTACAGGCTTCCCTTTCTCCTAAGAACCCGTCTCCTCCGTTCAGCAAAGGCAGCTAGCCGGCTAGCTGCTGCTGCTTCAGCTCGGGTTTATTTTTCTTCGTATTAAAAGTCGTCCACAAGAGCAGCCCGTTGTTTTCAACTCTTTTGTCCCCTTCAGGAATATTAAACAGAAGTGTAGGAAAGTAGGTCTAAGCCAGTTAAGGTTACACCGCGCTACTCTTCCTCACCATTAGCCACGGATAAAGAGATGAAGCTAGTGAGCTAACCGCAACGCCAACAATATCATCACCTACTGCTGCTAGCCTGTTAGCCTCATCCCCGATGAAGACCCGAGAAGAGCAGAAACAAAGTAAAAAGCGAGGATAGTCGTAAAACTTCAGCTATCGAATGAGGAAGTAACTGTTGGCGAGAACGGAAACCTAATATAAGGTGAAACACGATAACATCTTAGCACCCTGTTTGAGCGGTGAGTTCATACAGCATCAGAGCTCTGCCGCTGAAACAGTGGGGGCGGATCACCGACACCAGCTCTGTATAACCCAGCCTCCTCACTGCCTATAACCACCGACACCAGCTCTGCATAACCCAGCCTCCTCACTGCCTATAATCACCGACACCAGCTCTGCATAACCCAGCCTCCTCACTGCCTATAATCACCGACACCAGCTCTGCATAACCCAGCCTCCTCACTGCCTATAATCACCGACACCAGCTCTGCATAACCCAGCCTCCTCACTGCCTATAATCACAGACACCAGCTCTGCATAACCCAGCCTCCTCATGGTATATACTCACTGACAGGGGCTCTTAATAACCTGGCCTCCTTACTACCTATAATCACTGACACAAGCTCTGCATAATCTAGCCACCTCACTGCCTATAATCACTGACAGGAGAGCTGCATAACCAAGCCTCATGGTATATACTCACTGTTAGGAGCTCTTCATAACCCTGCCTTTTCACTGCCTACAATCACTGACAGGAGCGGTACATAACCCAGCCTGTCTCACTGCCTGTAATCACTAACACGACCGCAGCATAACTCTCCCGTCCTGTCTCCTATCCATATAATCACTAACATGAGCACATAAACCAGAGAGTCTCCTTGCCTAAAATCACTGATATGGGCACTACATAACCCAGTTTGTCTCACTGGCTATAATCACTGACACAAGCTCTACATAACCTAACCTGTCTTGCTGCATATAACCCTTGACAAAAATGCTACATACCTTGCCTGTCTAACTGCTATAATCACTGATGTGAGCACTAGATGACCTAAACCATCTCACTGCCTATAATCACTGACATGATGAGAACTACAATACATAACCCTATCTATGGAGATGAAAATAAAAATTAATCAGCAAGCTTCTTTATTGTTGCAGAAAAACTTATCCTCTGGGTGGCCCTTGTTAAATGAAAGGTCACGCCTTATTAAGCTGTGGCTACATCCTTACTTTATGTTGTGGCAATTACTTAATTATCCCAGTTCAACACCTTACTAAATAATTATTAATAGCATTAGGATCCTTTTCCTTCATAATTGTATGTAATTGGCACATGTTTTTTATTATCATCAGCTATTCTCCATATTTAGACCTTTTTGTATGGTGCTAAAATGGTACAAGATCTTTCAATTGATAGCAGCCTCTTATTTCAGTGACTTCTTGGTTCCTAGAAACACAAGCACATTTTACGAACAGAAAGTTGAACAGTTTCATCTCTTGTGTCAGATGTGCAAAATGTAAAAAACAGAAAAACTGAAGAAGTTACTGTACAAACTCACTTTTCAGATGGAATTCAACTTCTACAATGCACAATGCTTGGGCTTATTTGCACTCTACACCATCAATAAAAATAATTAGCCTAATCTTTAATATTTTATTATGGGTGTACTTTAATGTATATGCAACACACACACAGACACACACACACACACATACACAAACAGTGATATTGTCTTACACCTAGTTTGTCCTTCTTTCGGCTTGCTTTCCCTTTTTATTACGTGTCTTACCATGCAAAGTACACATAAAATACCATACCTTGTAAAGTATAGATAAAAACCTTACCATGTAAAGTATGCATACCTTGCCGTGTAAAGTAACCACTATTCTAATGACCTTTAGAACATGCCGTTTAGCAACTCAAGGTCACACTGATGCTTCTAATAGAAGTTAATGGCAAAATAGTCTGTGATAATCATCAAAGAATATTTCATTAGATCATTAATCTTAACTGATCTGAATTTGTGTTCAGATCACAATGAAGACACCTTGATTGGACAAAAACAAATGTGCTAAAAAAATAATTATGAAAAATTGCACATAATTTCCTATATTACTTTTGACATATTTAAACTTGTGGGGATGCTGGCAAACATTTTTTATCAACTGTAAAATATTTTTTATGTATATTTTAATAATAATAATAAAATTAATGATAAAAGATGAATGTCTAGTGTTCTGAGCCCTGCCCTCTCTAGTCCACAAATGTAAATGTTCGGATATGCCATATAACCAATGTGCAAATTATAGGGTAAAAGGTGGAGGAAGCACCCACCTTCTGCTTCTAGCCCTGATTTAAACACTTGCATATGCTCTGCCCTCTTTAAATTAATTACTGCACATACGTCTGTTTTAAAGTATTTGTACATTCTTGATGCTTTTTGTACTATTTTTTCTTTTCCCCAGTACTTTTGACTTTGACATACTGCATCATAAAAAATATAGATTTTTCTAACCACTACATTTTTAAACATTACATCTCTTGCCGAGGTATTTATTTATTTACTTCATTCATTTTTTTTATTTGTAATGCCATGCAGTAATTTTAACATCAGACAGCTTTAAAGAGTGGATCTACAACTCCTAACAATTCAGATTATAAACAGATAAAGTCTATATTGTAATAGTACCATAGGTATTATCATGCAAGCTACAGTAGAAGGTGATTTGAGATTGGTGAGAGGATGCTTTCCATTCTCTCTCTCTCTCTCTCTCTCTCTCTCTCTCTCTCTCTCTCTCTCTCTTCTCTTGTTTCCTAAATAATTTGCCTAGGTGTCCAGACCAGTTGTCGTGTTATGTTTGTCTGACATTTTAACGCCTACGATTTGTTAATTACAGTGTGTTTGTTACCTGCTTGAAAACTGAATAAAAACATATATTGAGTGATTAAAAATAAAGCATTTGTAAATTAGTTGTGTTCCCATGTTCCATGGTTCAAAATAGCCTGGTTGCATAACTATGGATAACTCATAAGTATTATAACTCATAAGTAATACTTTGTTAAAGAGCCTTTAGCTTATAATACAGCACTCAGTCTCTTTGCGTTAGAGTCTATAATGTTAGCACATCTTGATTTGGCATTTATTTTCCACTATTCATTACACAGTGCGCCAGATTTATCAAGTTTGTATCTCCAGCTCACAGGATTTTTGATAGGCCTCAGATCTGAGCTCTGACTGGGCCATTCCAAAACCTAGTTGTTCTTCATTTTGAAGAGGATTTTTTTGCTAACTCAGGTTCATGGTTTGCATCATTACTGTATACAACAGAAGGTGAAATCATTATCAGAGGTCTATCATCATCAGTATTTGAATTTTTTCATTATATCATCTATCCTGGCAAGATCCCAAGTCAACATGCTTCACCATGGTGCATTTTAGCTATCTTGTTTTAGTGGCAAACATACTCATTCGTTGTTTGGAGTAAATATTGAATGTTTTGGCAAAATTTGCTGGTTGTTTAGTTTCACCATTTCCTAATAGCCCAAAAATGTAATTATTAAAAACAATTGCTGTCACATCCAGGGAATTACCAGTCCTTGTTTTGGACTCTTTGAAAAGTGTATATATATATATATATATATATAGATCTGGACTTCTTGGAGACCATTTAGGTAGTATCACTGGCGCACCACTCCATGGTGCAGTATACAGTATATGTATACCCACACTGTATAGGGTGGGTGAAGACAGAATACATGTCTAGAGGAAGACCAAAAAGAAGATTTGTGGATGTAGTGAGAGAGGACATGAAGTTAGCTGGTGTTTTTGTATTTGTGATTTATTTTTTACAGTCTACAACAATACTGGAGGTTTCAAAACTATGAAATAACACATATGGAATTAGGTAATTATGTACTGTAAAAACAACAACAACAACAATAACAACAGTCAGTTGTTATTTTAAGACATGGAGGTCAGCCTATGGTAAACACCATGATGAAACTGGTCTCATGAAGACCATCCCAGGAAAGCAAGACTGAAACTTACCTCTGCTTCAGAGGAGAAGGTAGCAGCCTCAAAAATAACCAATTAGATCAGCTATTAGAGTAGTTATGAAGGCTTTACAGATCATGAGTAGCAGATACAGTACATCTCAATATTAACTTTTCCAAGTAGTTTATTACATATTATGCATTTAATAATTTAGAAATAATTTCTATTTGTTTTATCATAATACAATATCCATAATATTTATATGTTCAATTAAATAAGAATAGGAAAAGTCTGGCACTGTTTATGGGCATGTGTAATAGACTTCATATATACTGTACATAGTCAAAACCATTTGAAGAGAAAAGTGCACCATTAACTTAAACTCTACAGTATGTTTTTACTTCCATCACGTGGTGAAAATTGAGAACTACAAGTACTGTACCAGGAGCATGTTCATAAAATGACTAGAAATTTATTCCTGTTAGGAGAGAAAAAAAACAGTTCATTCTAAAATAGACATTTCTGTAATGAAGTGATAAAGGTATTATGTTTAGGCCAAAACTGTGCCTTCTAAATTAAAAATCACATTAATCAGGTTTGATTTAAGCACAAAACAAATGAAAAAGATTCAGTGTAATAAATATACAACTGATAATGTACGTAGTGTCAGTCAGGGTTGTGTTTAAGGCTCTTGCAACAACCACTGACTTCAATATGAGCTTCAACAAAAGATGACAGCTTGTCTTTGGTTCTATAAAAAACAATATACAGTACAGACCAAAAGTTTGGACACACCTTTTAATTCAAAGAGGTTGAATTTGTATTATGGCAAGGAAAAAGCAGCTAAGTGAAGAAAAACGAGTGGCCATCACATTACTTTAAGAAATGAAGGTCATTCAGTCCGAAAAAATTGGGAAAACTTTGAAAGTGTCCCCAAGTGCAGTCACAAAACCCATCAAGCGATACAAAGAAAATGGCTCACATGCGGTTCGCCCCAGGAAAGGAAGACCAAGAGTCACCTCTGCTGCGGAGGATAAGTTCATCCGAGTCACCAGCCTCAGAAATCGCAGGTTAACAGCAGCTCAGATCAGAGAACAGGTCAATGCCACACAGAGTTCTAGCAGCAGACACATCTCTAGAACAACTGTTAAGAGGAGACTGTGTGAATCAGGCCTTCATGGTAGAATATCTGCTAGGAAACCACTGCTAAGGACAGGCAACAAGCAGAAGAGACTTGTTTGGGCTAAAGAACACAATAAAGAACACAATAAAGAAAACTCTTTGAATGAGAAGGTGTGTCCAAACTTTTGGTCTGTACTGTATTTACACACCTAACAGTCACACCTTAGACAGACAGTTCTTTATACATTAACAGGCTTTTTTTTCCAGCTGTCTCCTGTCTTAATGCTGTTCCTAAATGGCTTCCAACTCACTGTATAAGTGCACTATATGAGGTATGACATCATGCCTTTACCATTCTGTCTAGTGCACTCTGTTTCCCTTAGGGCACAATTAAGCTTGTGGTTACATCTCAAACTGCATACTAGCATATTGGATTACCTTTAGCAAGCTTTCTTCTCCCTACAGTATATTGATGCACCATATTCAGAACATGTTTTGGGCCCCTGGGAACGCATGTAACTCACATGTCTTCCTGTTGAGCAAAACAAATGGAGCTCATTACATTTAGCTCCAACTATCTTTTTTATTATTAAACATTATAAATGATACTGTAAATATTATTATTATTATTATTATTATTATTATTATTATTATTATTATTATTATTATTATTATTACATAAACATTTAAAATAATTTTGTGGACACACTCATATTTCCACCATGACAGTGCTCCTATATATATATGTGTGTATATATATTTGTGGACATTTATAAAATAGACTGTGATATTTGGCCAATTATCCAAGTTACTCAAATGTAGGCAAACATTACTTTGTGGACCTTGTCCACAAATATATATAAAGAGAGAGAAAGAGAGAGAGAGAGAGAGAGAGAGAGAGAGAGAGAATATGTACAATTACTAAATTGTCACTTACAGAATCACACAATGAATTGATTCTGCAACTAGGTATCGTGATAATGTGTTATCGGCTGTGTGTGTGTGTGTCCTTTCTGTATTCGATATTACTGATATCACTGATATTCTTTGCACAATGACTACTATTTGCACTGTTGCCACTTTGACACACATAAAATTGCAATTAATTTAATTTCACTTATTACTTATGAGTTATTAGTATTGTTTTTTTTACTTGTGATTTATATACAATCATATATTTATATGTATTTTGTATATCTTGTAATTTCTTTTTCTTTTTCCTAGCATTGGTTTAGTAACTTTTGATCATTTCTCACATTCTGCAATCACATCTGCAACCTGTTGCTGTCTTTATGTTTCTGTCTTCATTGCTGCTGGATATGAGCAATTACCTTCTAATCTATTTAATATTTATTTTGTTCCTATTTCCCTTTTTATTCTAATTGTTACTGTCGTTATTAATAATAAACAGGACTCATGGACACCCCCATACAGCAACCCTGACCAGACTGGTACAGACATGCGACCAGTTTATGGACCCTGTATGCACCACTGGGGGCTGCGTCCCACACAGACAGACAGACACACTGACGCAATAAAGAGCATATCAGATTAGTAATCAGTGCGGTTTGTGACGCAGCCGTAGGGGGCGTGTCAGGGGTGTAATACTCGGTTGTGTCGTGAATTTCACTGTACAGAGTCAGGCGGTTTCAGCGGAGACGCGTCGGGAAGTGAAGAAGCGAGCGGCCAGGGCGCACAGGGACATCTCCTGTCATGTCAGATAACGGGAGCACGGAGGCGCGGACCGCTCCGAGTCTCGGCAACAGAGTGACCGTTGTGCTTGGAGCGCAGTGGGGCGACGAAGGCAAGGGCAAAGTGGTGGACCTGCTGGCCCAGGACGCCGACATGGTCTGCAGATGTCAGGTAGCGTGCGTCTGCTAACCAGCGGTACCGTCTGTGCGTGTGCGGTAGACCACTATAGTGAAAGGCTAGCTTAGGGGAGGCACTCTGCGTTAGCATGCTAGAGATGAGAATGATTCACAAGACAGCTCGTTAGCACTGAAGCTAATTCTTGCCGATGCGGATCTTCGGCCGCATCTCATTCAGTCTCAGCAGTCATCTTCTAGTCACCTTGATTTGATTCTTCAACACAGTGTGAGCTCGCCTGCGTCTGCTCCGAGGTTACACGTTCAGTATGAAATGCATTCTGACTCAACTGTACTTTTCCTTGGGTTTCATTTCAATGGCAAGGTGTGTAGTGTACCTTTAAAGCTCTTGCTCAAAGAAACGGTTACAGTTTTTAAAGGTGCAGAGATGCATGTTAAGTGTACAGAAGAGTTGGTTTCCTTTGATGTTCCTTTGACAAGTCAAGGTACAGTTAAGAGTGGATTATTATCCACTATAGTCAAAGAGACTGTTTTTATTTATTTATTTATTTATTTTTTACGTACATGTTGTTTGTCTGGTTATTACCAATTCAAGACCCTCAGCTCCTACTCCTAAGGGAAGCTGCTAGTTGTGATATTAGAATAATGAGCTAAAACATATTATATCTAATAATTTTTGATTGTGTAATACAAATTGAATTGAATTGGATTACTCAATTTGAGCAATATATTTTGTCATATAGGCTTAAAGACGATGAGCATATGAATGACGGGCAAACTCTTACACACAGACTCGCACTTAGAATGTTTTGTAATCATTTATATGACGTTCATAACCCAAGGGGGAGTGCAGTCAATGCATTGAATGTCCTACAAATAGCACTGGCACCAAGGCATTTTTGAAGTTCTACAAGGGTTCCCTGAGGCAGCTTAGACAGCATATTTATTGCATTATTCACAATAGATGGTTACATGATGAGAAAAAATTAAGAAAAACTAAGGATATGCAATGAATTTATGACTTTGCTTGTCATCATCTAGATTATGTAAGATAATTTATAGTAATTTATTGTTGATTGTTAATAACTGAAATTAGTAATTTGAACATTCAGTTTAAGAACAAATTTTACTTTGTGAAGTAAAAAAGAAATGTGCCTACTGAAGCAGGTCAAATCAACTTTTTTCCTGCATCTTGTGCAATAAGACATTAGCAAAAAAATATATTAGTATTGAATTTTTAAGCCCACTGGTATATTTATATTTAGTTATTTTCTGTCATACATTTGGGTGAGCCGCAACTTGTAGGTGCAACAGTTGGGCATTTTGGTGTATCAAATATAAAAAATATTCTTGTATCTGGTTATTCCTGAATTTCTCACCTGAAAAAGATAGAAAGCTTCTTGTATTTAGCTGCAGAAGAACATTTCTGTTTTACGTATCATCTTTTCATTTACCTGCCTACTCAGCATTGTGTAAATTTCACCACCACACTAAAAGATTCAGTGGCAGTACAGGAAAGAGGGGAGAACAACTCCCTCCCAAAACCCACATCACAGTAACATTTTCAGCAAGAAATCATGTCTGCTAACATTGTCACCTTAAACAATATTTTGTCTCCTTAGAAATTGCTTTTAAGTTGTCTTCAGGCTGAATCCCAAACCTCTCTCTAAACATGAATAAGGGCACTACTTAATGTGTGGAACAAGGGATTGTACACCCTATATAAGTGCACTAGCTTTCTATTTGCTATTTGGGATTCAGCCCAACACTGTTAGTTAGCTGAGGTTAAATGAAATGAATGGAGGAATAAAGAAAAATGTGTGAGATTTACAGGACTTTCCACCACCACCAGTGTTTAATCTCTTCACCTTTTGGATATATCGTACCTGTAAGAATTTAAACCTGCTTTCACCCCTGCCTACAACTACGTACATGTGATGAACACATGTGGAGTGAAGTGACATGTATGTAAGGCCTTGAGCCAAGCATGTACTGTATACACACTTTTTATACAGTATGTTTAAAGTACCTGCAGCATGTTGTGACTAGCTGTTTGTGTACCGCCAAAGGAAGCTGGAAGTAGCGGTTGGTGATTTTTACTTGCCAATATTTGAATATATTTTGATAATTTCTCTGACATTTATAAAAAGGGCACCAAGGCGTCACAAGAAAAGGGCATGGTAAATTACTGCCTCCGTGGTTTCTGAAATTAATTGGGCATCAAGGGTAACTGGTCAAGGCACGACTGCAAACTGCCGTGAAGTTTGCACTCTGCTAATCAGCTACTGGGTTCATTGCATGTTTCTTCCTAATATTTAAAATGCTTAACAGAAAAGTTGTAACTGTTCTTGTTCTATTTCACTTCCACCATCTTTTATAATCTGTTTGGAAAGTGTAATTTTTTCCAAACAGAAAAAGGTGTTTAAAGTATAAAGGAGTAAATATAATTTAACATCTGCCCTTTCATTCACTGTTTGACATGTTATGGATGAGGATTGCCTGATATCCTGTTTAAACCTATAGTTTGATCTAGAAATAAATTAGTCCCAACTGCAGTTCTGTATACCATTCTGTGTACAACCACTGATGGTGCTGTTACAAAAAAAAATCGGAAATAATCTACCGTAACACATTTGAAAGTAATAAAGAAGCTTATGTTAATTGCTAAAAAAAATCTTACATTCATGTCTTTTAACCTTAGCACTGTTAGTCTATTTATAGCATTCTGAAGAGGAGCCTTAAAAACAAACAAACAAAACATTATTGTTCATTTGTCCATCCATGTAAGATTTTTGTGAGATCTTAAGTAGGAGTAGATAAGTCTTTACATTTATATGAAATGATCATTATAACCAGCAGATGATTTCACAAGATTTTGGACTTAGTCTAGCACTCACAGCAGTTTCATACAGTATGTGTGCAATAGTTTTGCTTCTATAGCTTCCTTCCTGTTGGTCATAGAAGGCTGGTATTTTTTGTAGTCATGTTCAGGAACTCCGAGCCCGCACTATATTTCAAGGGCGAGTGGTTGAATGTTTGTAGCATTTTTATATGGAAAATTTATTACAACCTGCTGATGAATTGGAATTGAACCAAAATCTAAAACAGGAAGGAAGAGTCACGTCAAGTCATACCAAGGTCAAACATCTGATGTAACTCTGCTTTTATAGCTGTTTGTCCTACATAGACATGCAAGAACTAAACAGATACTTAAAGATTTAAACATGTGCACAAAATGTTTTTGAGCAAATAAGGATTGGCTCTTATTACATTATCAGAGCTTTGTTGCCTTTTTTTTTCTATTTTGGCTTTATGAGCGGCTGTATTTTCTTTTGATTGTGGAAAGCTGCTTTGCGACATGAGATTGGTGTGTACATTTTATTATAAACCTTTGTGCACCTCTTTAGTTCTACACTTAAAGTGCTAGTGGGCGGAGCCTAGGTGGAAGTACAGGTATTCTCTGAACACACTAACTAACAACAAGATTTGGTTGGCTTGTATTTTAACAGCACCTGAATATGTACATTCATTCACTCGCCTGAATCGTGAACATTACTAGAAAAATTTATCATTAACAATGGGATCAGATTTGGGACCAACGCATAAATAACACTTCATGGCAGGATGACCTCCTGTGGAATAGCCAGGAATTTACACACCTACCTGATAGAGAAACCGGACGTCTACACTAAATGGGTCTGTACTGTTTTGCCACACAAATTGACAGTTGTTTCTGTGAAACTAACACCTTTATGTGAAATATTTGTTTTTATAAGTCTTGTAGATAATCATAGTTGTGGGCATCTGAAGATACATACACCATCAATTTCTCTTTAGCCAGATCTGTCTTGTATGCGTTCTTTAATTAGCATTTATCTAGATGGTTAAATAAGGCATAAACCTGAGCTGACACAGTAATGTTAGTAATGCTAACACATTCTTATTGTTACTCGACAGACAGTTAAGTAATGGAGCAACGGTGATTTCTGATTAAGTGGCATGACACAATTTTAGACACACATCCAGTTTATTTAACCTAACCTAATAAGAGCACAAGGGGCCGGCACGGTGGCTTAGTGGTTAGAACTGTTAACTTGCACCTCCAGGGCCAGGGTTCGTGCCCTAAGTCTCCTGGTATAGGCTCCAGGCCCCCCGCGACCCTGTATACAAGCATTTCTGATCGTCACCTCAGTCCAATCCTTTTGTCATATTGCGCTTAACCAACATTTTTTTTTTACTGGCAGTAACAACTGGTATATTACATTATATATTTGGGAATAGATCCAAACAAATCACGGTCACAGTGCGGTCAAATGTCTGAAATTGTTTTCCTGCAACAGGTATCTTTAACATTTGAATTACACTTAAGTGATGGTTCTGGCAAACAAATTACTAACAAGTCAAAAGACTTGTTAGTGCTGTTTGCATTGAGTTTCGACTTGCTTACTTTAAATGAAGTGCCAATGTCAGAGATGAACTGATACTGACCTGATACTGGCAGCCTTGTTGTAAATGTGATGACTCTTTATTTGCACTGCCAAGTTAACTAGAACATGTAAAAGGAGAGATGATTAAAAAAGTTTGCGTTTGTGCTTGAGCTGTGCTGCCTTGATGTCCATCAAGTGTTATGTAGTTTGTTCACTACAAAACTGCATGTAGGAACATTACTTAATTAACACCATTACTTAATATACACTCTTTACTGTGATGCACGTTTGATGATAGAATGGCGTCATCCATTTTTTAAAAGAAAAAAGTTGATGCTGAAAATCTAAGATGGACACAGACTTCTTAAACCATTGCTATAGATTAAGCAAGGAATAAAATGCAACAGAAAACGTATTTTATTCTTTTATAGATGTATTTAAAGTTGCGGAATGTCTGTGAAAGATACGAATTCAGATGTACTGTATAGAAACTTGTACAAGCTGTTAACACTCGTTCCCTCACCATCCTCTCTTTCTTTCTCTCTTGAAAATGCAGAATAATTTAAAATGTGTGAATTGACTCTAAATCGAAAAGAAACCCAACATATGAACAGATTGATTTATTTGTGTAATCGATTTAGCCGCACAGCTCTGGATATATCAGCATATCAGGAGGGAACTAAAGCTGTGGTGTGGCATAAAACTGTTTTCAGATCTACTTGTCGTTATTTATTTTTTTCACTATTTTGGAAATAATAAGCAATACCATTTAACAAGTTAGTGTTTTTCATCCAGATTGCTTGAGAGCGGTGTAGGGTGGGAAGTTGATAGATGTTCCATCAGATCTTTTATAAGAAAAAACAAAAAAACATTTATTATTATTTATTGTGTAGTTTGATTTTAGTTGAAAAGTTTATCTTGAGTATTTTAATGTTCAGCAGGTTTCTAATGTAAGATTGAATCGGATATTTATTTACGTTATCTTTTAATGTATCTTAAGGAAAACATTTTTCCTTAAGATACATTAAAGTTCCTTAAGTTTCCTTTTTATTTTGGTCAAATGAATCTTACTCTTTAAACATGCCTTGTTTAAAACCTAACATTCTAAAGAAACATATCTATTTGTGATAAAAACTGGGGCTCAACAATAACAAGAGCACAAAGAAAACAATTCTGTTTATCAGACTTCTTTTCGTGGAAGTATTTTGGTTGCATAATTTAGATAGATAGATAGATAGATAGAGTACTTTATTTGTTCCAAAGGTAAATTATAATGTATAGTTTTGTGACAACCCCAGGCTTGTTTCTCTGTTTTTTAAGAACAGTTTGAGGCGTAAAAGATATTCTCACAACATGTAGTTTGCTTTAATTTAGTTAGTGGCAGCTCATCCATAGGGGCACACACACACTCTATTTAGCACTTTATTTTAAGGAACATGGTGCTAATACTGTCACATGCTGAATCATGACACCATCTGACTGCATATACATCTGTGGTTGCAGGTGTTCTGACGAAGCACTGAAACCCGTAGAAAAGTTTTTATCGCAACTAAATCTTTGCATAGATGCATGTTTTTGCTGTATATTGCAGGAGTGAGCAAGTCCATGACAGACACGTTTCTTCTTGTCATGCTGTTTTGTCAAGTGCTCTTTCTCCACACTCTTACACATCAGAGTTCTACAGTTATCTATACGGCATTGTACAGTAGAAATCCACTTAATCCATAAATGACCTTGCCAGATACCTTAGCTTAAATGCTGTGCAGTATGTGATATGTATAGTTTTTTTTTCGGCTGTTTAGACGAAAAAAAAAAAAGATGTACTACAGTTTAGCATAAAGTTTTGCAAAGTAGATACTGTACTCCTAATATGGTGTTCACAAATTGTTCAAATTCCTTACCATCTTATTTCACTGAGTGTATCGTGCACATTAAATAGTGCATGACTGTACTGGGTGGGCAGTGGCTTTGTTCTCAAAACAGGGAGCAGTTTGTAAAATTTTCTTCTCTGAATAATTCATGGCATGGATTCCACAAGATGTTTGAAACATTACTTTGAAGCGCTGGTTCTTGTTGACATCCTGCGGATTTATCAGGTCGGCTTTCCTGCTGTGAGTCTTCCGTTCTCCCACATCCCCGTGGCGTTTCTCCTGGGTTCAAGTCCACTGAAGAGTACTAAACTCATTGTCATGTTCATGAAACCAGTTTATGATGACTTCTGCTTTGTGATGTGGTGCATTATCATGCTAGAATTAGCCATTAGTAGAGCCATTAAGATGAGGAAAAATCTGTTTAGTTACATACTGTGATTTTTTTTCATGTCTCCAGAATCAATCAATGTATGCTGACATTACCCTGGATACCGTGGCTCTTGATACATCACAAAGACTTGCTGTCTTGGTCACAGATGCTCCAGCGAGACGCGCATCATCAATTTGTCCTTTTTTGAACTGATATGTCACACATAATGTTGTGTGCATTGCAGTATTTTAAGCAAAACTTTGCTATTACTTTGCTAATTAAACCTTCACACTCTGCTCTTACAGTGGAATGTGCAATTAATGAAAATTGGCCACCAGGCTGGTCAAATTTAGCCATGAAACCTCCAACACTAAATTGGCCAGTGTTTCATTCAGAACAAATATTAAGAAAACTTCATATTGAATCTTGATATTTATAAAATCATGATACTAAATCGGCACCTAGGTCTCGTGATAATACTATATCGGGTGGTCTCTGGTGATTCCCGTCCTTAGTGAGTTGTGGCCACGAATTGATGCACATGGTCAACAACAATACTTAAATAGGCTGATGATAGCTGACTGGTATTCACAAGTTAAGAAAACATTCCCCACACTATTACACCACTTCCACCAGAACTGATGACACGAAGCTGTTTGGGTTCATGGCTTCATGCCGTTGGCTGCCAAATCCTGATTCTACCAGTTGTGTGCCTCAGCAGAATTTAAGATAAAAAATTTTTTTTCAGTCATTAACTGTCTAGTTTGGGTTAATACCCAGTGCTCACTGCAGCATCAGTTTTGTGTTCTTGTCTGTCAGAAGTGGAACTAAGCAGATCTACCCACAAGATTTGATGTGTTGTGCATTCTGAGATGTGTTTCTGCTTACCACAATTATATGCAGTGGTTGTCTGACTTACTGTAGCCATTCTGTCTGCTCTCATCAACAGTGAGTTTTTGTTGGCAGAACTGTCAATCATTGGCTGTTTCTTTTTACAGCACCAGTCCTATTAAGCTCTAGAGACACTCATGTTTACAGAGACTCAAACCAGCAGTCTGGCACCAACAATCATGCCATAGTCAAAACATTTTCTCCCATTCTGATGGTTGATGTGAACATTACCTGAAGCTGTTAGCCCTTTGTGATTATTGGCACATGATTGGATGCTTTGATAATAGCGTGAATAAGTAGGTGGACAGATGTTTCTAATAAAGTGTACATTTGGTGTAATTCAGGTGTTCATTTCAAATCACGTATCCTTTGTAGGCATTAAGGGTCTGGAGCCTGTGCCTGTGAGCTTAAGATACAAGACGGGGTATTATCTGAATGGGGTGCCAACCCATTGCAGGACAAAGAAAAACGCACTCCTACACCCACTCATACACCACAGGCAGTTTTTAATCACCGATTAACACGTCTTTGGCTTGTAGGATGGGAAGATGCTCACTCGACTCACACAGACCATTAGCGAGATTGGAATCCCTAACCCTGGGGGTGTGAGGGAGCAGTGCTAACTGCTGAGCCACAGTTCATGTATTTTAATTTCTGTTGAAATCCTAATTACTGCCTTTGAATGAAAATTAAAAAGGTAGCTCTTTGACAGACATAAGCCCAAGTTCCACTGATTTGCTCACCTTTCAAGTATGGCTGGGTTCTATATCGACTTCTAAAGCCATATCGTGAATCCTTGACCGCCCTGCTGTCCCAAAAGAGAGAATGTTTCAAGCGTCATTTACTGTGCAGAGCCCTGAAATAGAGAGAAAAAAGTATTCTATAGAGACTATGTCTTGCTAAATTGATCATTTGAAATGCCACGCTTTGGTGCATTTGTATGCATGAGATGCGGAGAACTCCTTAATGTCCATGTTAAGGTGCTCTTAACTAGTAACAATGCCCTGACCTGTAAGAGTTGACCATGTCTCCATATTGCATCCCCAAACTAAAATAAAAATGAATTCATGAATGCCTATATGTGATGTTGTAAGTAAACAAATATACAGGCTTTTTATGTAGGTATATGTTAAAAGAATGAACCACGACAATAGAATTTTGAACATTTAATGTATTTATTTCTCTTAGACAACTGAAACAGCTCAGAAGTTTCGCTCAGGAGAAAATGAAACTACATAGAGTCAGTAAGCCTGTTATTTTTATGTTTGCATTTTTATACATGGAATATGACCCTGTTTTTGCATTTTATTCACATGACCTTGACATGCAACTGAACTTGGCCCACATTGTAGAAAATGTATATCAAAATTGTATACATCAACTTTAAGTAGGTCGGCGTGGTGGCTTAGTGGTTAGCACAGTCAGGTTTGATTCCCGTCTCGGTGTGCATGGAGTTTGCATGTTCTCCCCATGTTGTGCTTGGTGGGTTCCTCTGGGTATTCTGGTTTCCTCCCACGTTCCAAAGATGTACAGATTAGGCTAATAGGCGTTCCCAAACAGCCCGTAGTGTGTGTATGTGTGTGTGCCCTGTGATGGATTGGGATGTACCGTGCTTCATGCCCTAAGTCTCCTGGGATAGACTCCAGGCTCTCTGCTACCCTGTATACAGTACAGGAGGAAACGGTATATAGACCATGAGTGAGAGAGTGAGTAATCAACTTTA
Organism: Clarias macrocephalus; assembly: GCA_011419295.1. NCBI lineage: Eukaryota > Metazoa > Chordata > Actinopteri > Siluriformes > Clariidae > Clarias > Clarias macrocephalus. Next base: position 129,164 of record JAAGKR010000998.1, on the reverse strand, counting down.
AGTTAAGCCCAGCCTTTATTCGTCACATATGCAAGACATTACTGCACAATGAAATTCTTTATTCTTTGCATACCCAAGCTTTATTAGTGGGCTGAAGGCAGCCATTTTTACGACGCCCCTGGAGCAGACAGGGTTAAGGGCCATGCTCAAGGGCCCAAAAGCAGCAACATAACAGAGCTGTTTACTTGTAACTATATGGATACAAGATTTATGTAGCTATTCTTCTCTTTATTTATATAGTTGTATGATATTGTAAGGCTTTTTGAGAGCTTACTGGGAAAAGTATTATTTAGGTGAAGGGCATGTTTAAATCCTTTATTAAATGCAGTCTAATCCCGCTTTATGCCTTGTGCATTTTGAAATAGTTTTGCCAGTGTAAAGCATTGTGTAGAATGTGACCTGGACAGATTAAAGTGTTGCAGCTTTGCAACTGATTGTTAGATTCCATACCAAAAAGTATCTGGTAAATGTTTTGGGTAAGTTTAGAAACCGAAGAATTAGAATTTATTATATTTAGCATGAACCTCATGTATTATTCATTGTATTAGAGTGAGTATACATCTATCAGCCATACCATTACCATGCAAACCATCGTGCTCAATATTGCGGAGGTTCCCCTTGTGGCTGAGCCTTGATTGTCCGTTATCCTGTCACCAGTTTGCTGGTATATGATTGATAATCATTGTTAATGTTTTGTGGTGTTAATGTTGCAGCTGATTGGTGTATTTCTGTACCAATATAATTTTTTGTGCTTGGTGTAATTATGTTTTTTTTTCAAAGTAATGATTTAATAATGGCCAAACAGAATACATAGAGTCTAAACACCACATTGATGAAAGTTTGTGGTGCATTATGCATCTCTGGTTATTCATCCTGCATTAGGAATGCAACATTTTCTTGTGTGAGATATGAAACTAGTAAAAGTGTTCTGCAGTCTCTAATACATGCAAGGAAAGCTTTTAGCATTAAATATAAGACTTGTCATGTCACAGAGTTAAGGAGTTAGTTTTAATCAAGTTCGAGTCAGTTTGTTAAATGTTTGAGATTTGACATTGATGTCATCACAACGAAAGCCAGGTTAATCATCACCAACTAGGCTTGGCAGACATTTGGGTAGACGATTGCTTCAGACTGCGCTAAGTAAAAATATCAGACACTCGTCTGCTGAACAGTCAACCAACTGAATAGGTTTAAACAGTTTCTTCTCATCATATAAATGGTGAGGAAATGGAGAAAATAGCGCATTTGTAATCAGTAAAACAGGGATAGTAATAAGTTATAAATAAGTAATTCATTTCAACTTATTACAAATTTAATATATTAGGGCATTGGTGGCTTAGTGATAGGTTTCTCTCACCTGCCATGCGGAAGGTCTGGGTTCAATTCCCATCCAATGTCAAAACCCCAGTGACTGTATGTAGTGCCGGTCACAAGCCTGGATAAAATGGGGAGGTTGCGTCAGTAAGGCCATCCGGTGTAGAACCTTGCTTGTGTGAGGCGCATATATTCATTGTTTAGGAAGTTATTCCTTTCTTGGCTTCTCTCTCTCTCTCTTACACACACACCCTGATCCTCTCCTTAATTTAGTCCTGCCCAATTCCCACCTATCAGTCAGCTCTCCCCCATCATATAATGACTACCAACCGGCAGAGTGAAGACCATCACATGGTGCATCTGAGACACACAAAGTTGTCCAAACCCATCTTAACGAAATGCTGCTCATGTAACCGACTCAGAGGAAATCTAAGCATCCTTCCACATATGCGAGTTGCTCATGATTGGCTAGTGTCCCTGTGATTTATGGGTGATAAGAGCTTGTGATCCCTATAAGATAGGGTAACAAATTTACAGTTGTTTTAAATTGCTTTATAAATTTTTTTTGCTTGATGAATGATATTTTGGGGACTGTATGAAGAAAAAAAAAACCTACCTAACCTAATAAAATGATTACTAAACATACGAACAATCACTGAATTAAAAACCATCCTGTTAGTATTTGAGGCATCTGTTGAGTACCATATGCCTGTAAACGGAGCCGCATTTAGAGTGTATTATATTTCCTGCGTGGATTTTTCCACTTTGTGTGCATTTCTAGAATAAATGAGGTTTTGATGTACCGAGTCAACAAAAAAGTAGGTTTTTTTTTCTTTTCCCCCCTACTAGTGCATATCAGGAGTAGTCCTGATTCGGGTGTAGAATTTGTTTGGCGATGATGTAGACGTTTACTTTACATTGGCTCTGGAGAACATGGCCCACTGTTACTCTTGTTCCTTATATACAATATATGCTACCTTTTTACCTTTTTTATACTAAGTTTGGTAAACGGAAATAATAAATGAAAAAGAAAGCTGCAGCTAATTTATATTATCGTTGTGTTAACTGGTTGTAGCCAGTTTATAGTTTATGTGAGAGTTATTCAAGTCAAACTGGGACTTGTGATTAAATTCCTCTGGAATAACGGCGTAAAACCGATCGTCATCCACAGTTCCATGATGAGATGCTTAGCTGTAATAAAACATTTGAATGGTGCAATGTTTTTAAATGACGATCCCTACTGATGTGGCTCTGAGCTCATAAACTCATTCTTGAAAATCAATGGACAACGCATTTTTTGAGGGAATTGTACACACTCTTTCACAAACACCGCTTGCACATCCCAAGTTGGCTGGGAGTTATTGCTGCATCCAGTCCTGACTTCACTCCAGGTCATTTGCACATGTTTGGGTCATTAAAGGAGTTCCTGGGAGGCCAGCATTTCAGACGAGTAGCAGACAGTCCGACCATGGATTTGGCGTACTGAGGAAAAAATTCTACCTTGATGGTATCCAATCCCTTGTAAAAAGGTGAGATATGTGCATTAGTGTAGCAGGGGATTATATAGAGAAATACATGGCTTTTTATCTGTCATAACTGTGTTCTGTACCATTAAAAGTCCCGGTTTGACTTGAACACAATACATTTGTAATAAAAACAGAAAAGTCGATGTGACGTAGGGTAATTATTAAAAATGAGTTGTATTATATGAGTGGATGTATAAATTGCCAAAAGTTTTAGTCTCTCACGTGATGTCAGCTTGAATGGATGTACAGTACGGATGTAGTTAGATTCCTGAAAAGTATCCACAAATTTTTAACATGGTTGGTGATCCTAAAAGTTAGTCTGCTTTTTTTCATTTGATATGTGTTAGGGGTCATTTTCCTGTTTGAACAGTTTTGTAGAGTTTCTGTAAACCTCTGAACACAACTGTATATCGCCCTTCTTCAACATCTGTATATTGTAAAGTAATTTACTACAGTGTGAGATTACAGGTGTTGATTCCCAGGTACAATTTTACAGCAATGTGAGAAGATTATTTGCTAAAGAAAGGCTGTATGGGGTGGTGTAAACCTTTAGGACATACATGTAAAAATGTCCACAGAATGACCACAGTCCACTACTGTCAACTAGCAAAACGAAAAACACGTCAACACATCTCAGAAGAAACTAATCAAAACCCCCGCAGTACTTCTCACTTTGTGAGTCAGTGCACAATGACCAGAAACACGTTTTTAATGGACTGATTAGTGTTGCTTCCTGACTGCATTTCTTGCGTTCCCTTCTACAGAGGTCATCTGAAAATTAAATTTGACACTCTGTTCATTGTAAGGGACGATTTGGGGCTCATAGTATGATTTTCTTGCACACATGCCTCTTTTTTTTTTTCAAATTGATACCCAAACCCCTAATCAGTGATCAGTTTAAATTAAACTACCAAACAATGTTTATAAATGCAGAGATGAATTGGCTTTATAGTTAGGTTTATAAAGAGCTCTGGTATGCTAACCTGGTGAACTGAAAACGAAATTTGTTAGCAATGATGCTTATTGGTACGGTTTACAGTTACTGCATGTTAGAGAGAGCATGGACTTTTTTTGCTTTTTATAACCACGCTTGCTCCAGCAGTTTCCTTGGTTCTATTTCTGACTTTCACTCGCAGTGCTCCTGTGCTCAAAGTGATCGCTACACCGCTAAGCATGAGCAGATAAAGTAAGAACAATAGCATGAAATCAAACTAAATGATGTGTTGATCATGGAGTATATTGATATTTCAATATTGATACTGTATGTGCAGAATTCATATAGCCGAAGGCACCAATACACAAACAGAGCTGTCTGTGAGTTCAGTGTCTTTATACTATTGACTAATATGTAGAAATGTACTGTATGTGTCAGGAGGTTACAGGTCTCATTAAGTACTCATCTGCTGGTTTTTAATATAGCAAGGAATATCTGAATCATAATCAGACTATGCAAATAGCAACAAAATAGAACTCATGGTTAATGTGTGGCATTACCCCAGACAGACTAGCAGGGGAAGTCTGAGATTCTCAGTATGATCTGCATGTTCAATGCATCTAGTCAGGCAGTGCTGCTTTAACCGTATTACGTTTCATCCTTTAACTGCATTAAAAATGATGAAAGGCCACCTGTTGCCCTGAGGGCGTAGCACATTCTAATTCCCATCGAACAAGATTCATAACATACCAGGGAGTATATATTTAACATACGCCTAGTATACTGATATACACGCACGCATTAACTGTTTAGTTTCCTTAACAGAGTTTCCAATACAGAGGAGCCAAGTTACCAAAATCCCAGCCTATGGTTTGGCCAAACACTCTCATTTGAAGGATTTAACTTTATAGCACCTTGAAAAAGTGCTTGTCCCCTCCTGATTTGGTTAGAATTTTTAAATTAAATTAAAATCAACTAATTAATAAATTTCTGCACACATTTGTCATAATTACATGTTTTCGATCATCAAAAAAAAGATAACCTGAGTAAATACAAAATGCAGTTTTCAAATTATGATTTTATTTATAAAGGGGAGAAAAAGCTGTCCAAACCTGCCTGGCCCTATCTGCAAAACTAATTGGCCCTTAAACTTAATAACTGGTTGTGTCACCCTTGGCAGCAGCGACTGGAATCAAGCATTTGCAGTCACTGGCAGTGAGTCCTCAACAGCACTGTGGAAGAATTTTGGCCCACAGTTCTGTCAGAATTGTGCTAATTTATACACATTGGAGAGTTTTCGAGCATGAGTGGCCTATTTAGGGATCTTACTCCTGGGAAGGTTCACCACTGTTTCAAGTTTTCTCCCTTTGTGAATGATTGCTCTCATGTGGTTCTCTTGAGTCCTAAAGCCTTACACATGGCTTTGTAACCCATTCCCACCTGATACATGTCAATGAAGTTTTTTTTTTCTTGAATTTTTTTTTAGCTCATGTTGCTTTTTAAGATTATTTAAGCATGCTTCACTTTATCACACAGGTTCTGTTTAAGTGATTTCTTGGTTCAACAGGTCTGGCAGTAATCAGGCCTGGGTGTTGTTCAAAAGTCTAACCAGGGCGGGGTAATCACTTTTTCACATAGGACCAGGTAGGTTTGGATATTTATCCCCTTAATAAATGAAATCATAATTTAAAAACCACATTACTGTATTTACTTTGGTTGTCTTTCTGTAATATAAAAATTTGTTTGATGATCTGTGTGGCAAATACTTTTCACTGCACTGTATATACGGTAGCTTTAAATGCTCTACATATCTGGCAATGTTTGGCTATAAAGCTCTCCTTTCCTCCTTCTCCGTTGTCATAGACTTTAGTGACTAAATTAGATGTGAAATGAACTATGGACAAATGATGACAAATTTTGTTTCTGTTCTATAATGCATACATAAACATGTACAGTACATTTTATTTAATTATTACTTATCACATTTAACTACTAGTGTAGTGTTAACTGCTATCACTGTGATGATGTTTGACAATATTAGATACTGGATTTAACCTTGTTAACCCTGTTAACTTGTTAACAGTCTTTAATCGCAGTAACAGTTCATTAATGTAATATTGAAGCATGTTACAGTATGAATGAAATCTGTTATCTAGTGCCTTGTATAAGTATTCACCCCCTCCCCTTTCAACTTTTTCATCTTTATAAGGTAGAACTGAAAAGGATGATCCTAATTACCTCTAAAGAAATCACCTGCTGTTGTACTGTAGGTAGATGTAAGACAACTATTCTCTTTATATCCCCTCGAAGTGTAAAACACACTGTGGGTGCACATCAGCGTGCTGTTCCAGTGGCTTGTGACAGGTTATTACAGCGATCTGAGTTGTGTGGCTCTGTCACTGTGGGTGATAAGTTGGCAAGCCTGCTACTTATTCCACTGCAGCATAGGCTTTCTCCCCTCTAGAACCACGCTTATCAGTCACAGCCAGCTACTTATAGCCTGTCAGGTTTGGAATATGGAAGTCAGCCAGCACAGCCTGATGTCCCACTTCAGTGACCGTCATGTGCACAATAAGGATAAAAAATCTGTAAATACATCACAAGTGATTGCTAGAAATCTTGATCAATTTCTAGTTTCTAAATCTAGTTCTTGATCAGTAGTTTGTTAAACTTATAAGTTTATGTCTTTGACCTCGGTATCACTTTTGTCGGTTCCTGTTCTTGTTTATGCTTTTGTTAAACTGTTCCTACACTGCAAAATTCCCATAAAATTGTTGATTTAATACCCCAAGTGTTTATATATGACCTAATGGTCACGAATGTACTCTAAAAGTGTTAAATCAACACTCTGGGTGTTCATTCAAGACTAAGGATTTTGCTGTGTAAAACATCATGTTTATGCACGGCAAGCTCTACGAGGACAGAAACAGATCTCAAATTTAGGTCTTTGTAGTGATTTTTACAATTATATGCATTGTTTTACAACAGTTTGTAAAAAGTAGAACTTGAACTCAAACTGTGTTATGGCTAACCAGAACTAGCCATTTCTGCTAACTTTTATTTCTTTTTTTTCCAGATGAATAAATTTTTTCCCCTTAATTTAGTCGTATCTAATTCCTCCCTGTCACTAGGGGGCTCCCACATTACCGCTACTACTACCAGTCAGGGAAGACTGAAGGCCATCACATGTTTCCTCCGAAACATGTGATGCCAGCCAACCGCATCTTTTCAAACTGCTCGCTCACGCACTATATTAATGTGGGAGCACCAAGTTTCTCCCATCCCACCCCCACTGAGAGAGCTCGGCCAATCAGCTCTCTCTAGGTCTCCGGCTGCGAGATGCTACAGGATCACCCAGGAATCAAACTAGCGATCTCTGGATGATAATGTGAGCAATTTACCACTGCGCCACTCTGTTGATGAAAAGAGTTTTTCGTAGTAGCAAAGGCAACATGCCAACTTGTTTCAGTGTTTAAAATTCTGTAAGGTTCATACCTAAAACTTAAAACCAACTACAGTCCAGTATCATGCCTAGCTTATAGCTATTGCACTTAATACACTATGTAGCATTAAAAGTCTTTTTTGTTCATGTTGGAGGTTGAATGGATGCTTAACAGAGGACAGAGTAAAAGCCGTTTGATTTATTGCTTACAGTTCGACTGAATGAGAGAAGAAGAGACATTTGTGATGCGTAACAAGTGTTTGAGGTTTAAATAAAATGCTTTGGAAATGTTTCCATTTTAAATAATACTCAGGTAAAGTATAAAGATGGTGAAGAATGCTAAAGTATACTAATGAAATACATATCTTGACTAATTTGCATAAAACTGAGAAGATTGACTTTGTATGCTGTTGCTGGATAGCATTGCTGAAATGGCAGCTCCTGTTATAAATGTTCATGAAAATTAAAAGGACCGCCTTTACTTTGTTGCTTGTTAATGTGAATCTACAGGCATTGGATCTGTCCTTGTCTTTAACATGATTAGTTGATCAAGACACCTGATAAAACTGACTAGATTTTAAACTGTTCTTAATCTCAGGAACACCTCGCCGTTTGTGACCATGGTATTCTGTGGTTGATGGGTAATGCGATATTGTTTCCCCCACTTACACAACACAAATTACAGTGGAAGAAAGACTCGTGTAGGCATGGAGCTGTAGACATCATAACTGAAACGACATATGATGGAAAGAGTATAGCTGTAATTTACGCTGGAGCACATGCTGAGACCTGTCTAGGGGAATACTGTAACGCTACACTGCATTGTTAATGCTAAATGCCATATGGCCCTTGTGGCTGCTGTAGGTATGGACATACAGCACAACTGCAACTAAAAAGGACAGGCATCTCACAGGAGTCAACCAGGAATAGCTTGGCTCGTCTGCTCATTACGTGAAGAGAAAAACATAAACGTAGGCAGATTTATTGGTTGTGCTTAATGAGAACAGCCCCAGACCTTCTGAGAGGTCAGACCCGAAACCCTGACGCACAAGGACACTTGATATCTGTGCATGGTGGCCTTTTTTTTTTTTTTTTTTTTTTAACTTGAAGGATACTTAAATGCTTTTAAATAATCTGTTTATCCCGCTTTTAGAGACATATTGGGTATATACATGATGATATGAGAAGGAGGTTCATATTGATAGTAGCAGTGGGAAGGGAAACATGGCAAATCATTCACCTTACCAAGATTCAATTGAATTTTATTTATATAGCACTTTTAAGAATGGTCATTGTCACAAAGCAGCTTTACAGAATAAAAAAAATGAAAAGATGTAGAAAGAATAGATTTTAAGTAGTATTTCTGATGATGAGGTTTTTTTTAACAGTAGTAAGCCAATAAATAAAAAAAACCTTGACACTTCAGGTTAAGATTGACAGGTCTGCAGTGATTTGAAAGTCTGACATCACATTACAATATATTTATTTTTCCTCAAAAAGATTAGATTTTTTAAATATTACAGTAAAAAATGTTAATGTTTAAAATTCTGCACTATTTTTAGCTCTCTATTTACATGCAACATGTCAGCTCTTTATTCTAATATAATCTATTTTAATATCTGTCTCTGTTTATGTATTTGATTTGCATTAAATACCCTGAACCTGCACCACCACCCTAAAAAAAAAAACAAAAAAAAACTTTCCAACATTGTTGACTATTCCATAATTAAATCGCTTTAGATAAGAGCGTCTGCCAAATGCCTAAATGTAAATATATTAAAGCACACTCTGTGCAAAATTTTATGATTCATTTTAGATCAAATTCGTCAAACTTAGGAAGTCTATGACATGTCAGTATTGTAGTTGTAGCTCATATCATATGGTCATGTGGTCTGATGAGTTCAGATCGAGCCTATTCCAGAGCGATGTGTGCATCAGGGTAGGAAGGGAAGCACCAGACTCGTTGGCCGTCATGCATTGTGAGCACTGTACATGCCTCTGGATGCAGTGTTATGATCTTGGGTTGCTTCACTTGGTCAGGTCTCGACTCAACAATGTTCTGTCAGTTAAATGAAGTCAGCTGATGTACCTGAAAATACTGAATGACCAGATTATCACATCTAAGTTTTCCTGATGGCACAGGCATATTCCGGGACATAATTGTGAAAGAGTGGTTTTGGGAGCTCAAGGAATCATTTTCACACATGAACTGGCCACCACAGTGTGTGCTGGAATCAAAGCCACTGGTGGATGAGTCAAATCTTGGACTGTATAACTTTTTAACTTTTTAATAACTGTATAATTTTTTGGCCAGGCAGGGTACTTTCACTGTAGCCAGCAAACGAACTGTTAGATTTTGAAATTGATCCAAGCAGTATCAGGGTCACACCAAAGTTAAATGTTTGAAATAGTTTTACTTCAATAGCTTCCTTCCTGTTTCTCATACAGAGATGTAACTTGCATGTTTATTTTCAGAAACTCGAAGCTAATTTTCATCATTAGGCCGTTCTTCTTAGTGCAACATCTCAGAAATATGTATGTAATTGTAGGATTTCATTTTTGACACAGTGGAAAAAAAAACTTTCCATTTAAAAGTACTGTATAAAAACATAAACTAGTACACAATGTGAAAACTGACAATAATTTGCTGAACATATGAGGAATGCCTGTTAAGGCAAAGCAAACCTTTTATTTCTTAAAAAAAAAAAAAAAACATGTCTATGTAGCTATGTGCGCCATGTTGTACCAAATAGTGTAAACAATAGTTATTTAAAATAAGGGGAATTTGAAGGATATTTGTAAAGTAATATTTTCCCTTTTTGCTCAAGATGGCACAATTCATTCTAAATTGAGAGCATGTATTCATGTGCCACCACATTTTAGAAATCAACTTGTGGTATTCTTAACTCAGAGTTCTTTCCCTATTTACAAAGTAACGTCAAATCAACACAACAGCACACACCATTGAAAATAAAGAAAGTAAAACGTTTTACTGTAAGGACTTGTACTGTATATACTAGTATTAATTTACATAAACAAGTATTTGTTTAGAAATGTGGGTAAAAAAAGAGTAAGAGTAATGTCGACCAGCGAATTCTTGGTGATTAGGATGGAGTGCTGAATTTAATTTTAAATACACTTGTTCATCTTTTCTTTTTTTGGGCCTGTAACAATTCCATATACATGTATGTGTGCATGGAATTTGCTTGGTTTTCTCTCCCAGTCCAAAGGTTTCCTCTCAGTCCAGAGACGTGTAGATTAGGCTAGTTAGCATTCTCAAATTGCCCCTATTGTGTGTGTGAGTGTGTGGCCTGTGGTGGATTGGCAGTCTATCCAGGGTGTTCCAAAGTCGTCTGGGATCGGCTCGGAAAAGAAGTCCGTCTCCATTACACTGTATATAATGTACATTTGCATAAAGATGACCTATTGACCACTGTACAGAAAAAAAGCAGCACAACACAATTAAAATTTACCAAGAGAGAATTAAAATATGGGCTGTGTTTTTCTTTGAAGCAACTGAACAACCTTGTTATTCAAGACAAAAATGCTCTGCCAAAGCAGCAGTACTCTTAGACGCGCACACACATTTCATTCACTGATTCACTGTAATTACTCGAAGGTTTCCCACATAAGGGCTTCTGTGTTAATTAATTCATTTTCATACCTTTCTGTCTCTGTAGGGAGGGAACAATGCAGGACACACTGTTGTGGTGGACTCTGTGGAGTATGACTTTCACCTTTTACCTAGTGGCATTATCAACCCTAATGTCACAGCGTTTATTGGTAAGTACTTTTTTTTTTTTTTTTTTTTTTTACTACAGAGGTAGAATTGTTCTCGTGCCATATCGTGGACCAAATCATGCAGCAGAGTGCAGCTCCAGGTTTATCTGCATTAAGCCTATTTGGATAATGGCTCTCTGAATAGTGTGTCAGCAACTCCTTCATGTGTTCAAAAGAAGGAGGAATGATGATATGCATAGCGAACCATTTTACTTTTTAAACAGCAGTGTATTGCATCATGATGATTCATGAGAAAAGTGTCCTGTTCTCAAATAGCATTTAGCAGATGGTAATTAGTGCATGCAAGAACCCTTTATTAACATATCTTCCAGAAGTACGGTTAAGCAATATCACACTAGAGGGAGCGCTGTTGTCCTGGTTATCAGCAGTTATAGGCACCAAAGCCGTGATGATATCCAGCAACCTTAGGTGTGATATTGCTTTCATACAACAGTTTCACAAACGCCATTTATTATCGCCAGATTATGATTTGTTACATTATTTAGCCAGTTATTTTTCTCCTTCAACACATATCCTTCCATGACTGGCGGCATTAACTAACCACGACTAGCAGAGCTGGCGACCGACAGTATAATTTACAGTACCGGAGTGAAAGTAGTTCATAATTCTAACCAGGACTGTGTAGCCAAAAGCTGAGGAGAATAAAGTATGGAGGTGGTGGACAGTCCTGTAAATCTTGTAAATTTGTTTTTATATTTCTACGCTTTAGAATTTCAGCTACGACTAGTGCCCTTGACTTGCCTTAACTGTACATAATCAACTTAATCATTGCTTCCAAGTCGTTCTGAATTGCATCCGTGTTGTTGAAGTCTTGTTTAATATGACATAATGTTATCAGATGCTTGTACATTGAATGTGTTTTGGCATGTAGCTCCTCTTGCTGATTGTACAGTGTAACTAAGGATTATTAAGACCTGTGCAATGGAGTCAAACATATAGTTCAACGTCATAGTGCCATTACCATCAATTATATACTCGGTCGGAACCTACTGTTGCATAACTGCAGTTTTAAAAAATATATATAATTGATATGGGTGTGTTGCACCATATTTGCTTCATTACACTCATCAGTAAGAGTAACGCATCATTCATGTCTTACCACAGGTAATGGTGTAGTCATTCACCTTCCCGGGCTCTTTGAGGAAGCTGAGAAAAATGCACGCAAGGGTAAAGGTATGTTTAAGTATCCATAAAACACAAACATATCGGTAGTCATAAGCATGTCTCTGCGTGTGTCTGAGCCCATTAACTAAAATCTTTGTGATCCCAGGTCTGGAGGGTTGGGAGAAGCGGCTCATAATTTCCGACCGCGCCCATATCGGTACGTGCAGCTCCTGCCTCTCAGGAACCATCGTTGCAGTTTGCACTAAAAGTTCTCATCTGTGTTCATTCAAGTCCCAACCCCCCCCCCCCCCAAAAAAAAACCAGCAAGATGTAGATTTAATGTGTCCAATACGAATGTACTTGAAATGTGCAATTCCGTCATGTCCATTTTAAACACCTTGCATCCGCTCACTCAATTTTACATTCCCAAGGCAGGTTAGTGGTAATTAATCGTACAGTGGAATAAACAGGTTTGCTCAAATTTCTACCGCAGATAATGTAGTAGGAGTAGTCTACAACTACACACTCTCTGTCCACAGTGTTTGATTTCCATCAAGCTGTGGATGGAGTTCAAGAACAGGAGAGGCAGCAGCAAGCTGGCAAAAAGTAAGCACTGTTTCTGCCGCACATGCAAAAACTAAAAGCAGTCTTTCGTTTCTTATCTCCCAGTTTGCTGCAAGCACACTGTGCTGGGTGAATTAGCTCCAAGATAAACCGTGCCTTTTTGTCTGCAAATTAATTAGTTGTTCCAAAGTCACTCGATAGTCTGAAGCCCATCTCATCCTATCTTTCCAGCTTAGGAACGACGAAGAAGGGAATCGGCCCTGTGTACTCGGCGAAGGCAGCGAGGAGTGGCCTCAGAATATGTGACCTTTTGTCTGACTTCGAGCAATTCTCAGAGAAGTAAGGACACTCCTTAATTGCCTCTATTCACAGATTATATTTATCATTCTCATATAATGATTTTAATCCATTTTACAAACTGGTTTATGACAGTTGAGTGTTTTTAGCAACCTTTGTAATATATAATACAATACCATTGTTGTCTGAGATGTCTGTCCCATGCTTGAAATCACGAGCAAAAGCCACCATTACATATTAAAGACTTGGAGTAGTATCTTAGACTTATTTTCTTTTACTTTGTCGTTGTAGATGTCAGTTGTGTTAAAATCTCACATCAGTAATAGCTACCGATCCATGGCTTATTTTAACCTGGATAAATGCACAAATTCTGTGTGAGCTACATTACTACTGTACACCACATCCCATTGTACAATTTAAATGTATAAACCAAAACTTTTGAAGAAATGTATAGTTTGGTGTATTATTTCATATTTGATGCCTTGCTCCTTGTCATTTCTAGGTATAAAAACTTGGCCTCACAGTACAAGTCCATGTACCCATCACTGGAAATAGATATTGATGGCGAGCTGGAGAAACTCAAGGTGAGCTGCCAATTCTCATATCGTAATTACTAGTCAGCCTTGGGTGCCTGAGTGTAGTAAGGCTGACCACTGTTAGCCTCTGGCCATAGCCTTAGCCATGTGATATACCGTAGGTTTCGCCTGCTTTGAGGATTTCTAATATTAGCACGAAACACTGAAAAGTCCAAAATAGTGCTGCAGATATCATTCAGGCCTGATTAGACGACACTGTTACTGTTATTAAAATCAGTGCGTAAGGCCTGATACCAGCAAGTCTGTCTCAACTACCATTTTCACAAGCAAGCTTTCTTACAGGGCAGTTATGTTTATTTATTTATTTTTTTCTGTCAGGCATATGTGGAACGAATAAAACCAATGGTAAGAGACGGAGTGTTCTTCATGTACGAGGCTCTGCACGGTGCACCTAAAAAGATCCTGGTGGAAGGTGCCAACGCTGCCTTACTGGACATTGACTTTGGTAAGTCACCTAGACTGAAACGATAAGTCAGGCCTGCAGGAATTTAGGACGGAACAAGTAGAGCTTTTCCTTTTTCCCATTCTCGACTACATGCCACTGAAACACCATGTTTCATACCAACCAGCCAGAGCATTAACTGGTGAGGTTTTAAAGATCAAGGGCTATGGCTAATGTTCCTGGAGTCCTGGAACACACATGCCACTCCTCATTTTCATTTTGAGCACTGCTCACTTTTCACAGTATGCTTAATGGTTAGTTGAAATGCTCGTTTAACCATTGTAAATGAAATCCTGTTTACCAGGTTGGTTTAAATGCTGTTAACATTGTTTTGTTATTGCAACGGTTACATGAATGATAAACCTTCTATTCAAAGGGAAATTTTCAAATGCTTGCTCTTTTTTGGTAGAAGTCGATATATAGAACAGCTTCACTGGATTTCCTGTGCTCTTAGAAAAGATGGATTAAATGCAGCTCGCTGCTTTGTTCAGGGTCTACCTGATGCTGTCTAGTTTTTTCCTTGACTTGTTATTAAAGTGTAAAGTATCAGTGACGTGTTTCAACATTTGAAATTCAATTCAATTTTACTTGTATAGCGCTTGTAACAATGAGCTTTTTAATAGAACATAAGAAACAATAATCAGTGCTAAAGGTCCTAGATGTTAGACAAAATCATCCCTAGTGAGCAAGCCTGAGGCGACTGTGGCAGGGGAAAAAACTCCCTTAGATGGTATGAGGAAGAAACCTTGAGAAAAACCAGACTCCGGGGAACCCGTCTTCATTTGGGTGACATTAGAGAGTCTGATTATAAATTACTCTAAATGAGCAATATGAACAATGGCCTTTCTGCAGTTATGTACAGTGTGATGTAGATACAGCATATGTAGAATGTAAGTGTGTATATTAAGGCATGTTAGTGTGTGTTTTAAAATCAAATAGAAACACGAAATTGACTCCACATTGGCATTCATCAAAGTATTTTGGTAGTGATGTGATTCTGTCTTTTTTAGGAACGTACCCTTTTGTAACCTCGTCCAACTGTACTGTGGGTGGGGTGTGTACGGGTCTGGGCATGCCACCTCAGAATGTAGGGGAGGTCTATGGCGTTGTCAAGGCTTACACGACCCGAGTGGGCATCGGCGCCTTCCCATCCGAACAGAATAATGTGAGTGTGAGCTTTTCTCTCAACTTGGATTGAAATGTTCCATTGTTTGGTTAAGTATATGCTTGTTTAAGGTAATTCTCCAAGTACTCATCACTTCTAACTTAATCCGTCAAACGTCAGCAACAGACTTTTTTGGAATGTCTCTAGAAGTTACCTGTGATGCAGAGCAACTGGAAACAAAAGCATGCCTAGCTGTTGTGTACTCTATGGTGGTTCCTTTTTATTTGTTTGTTTGTTTTTTAAGCTTGAGCATTGTTACTGGGTGCGTTGCAGTCCGAGGATTCAAGAGATGAACTTTTCTTGCATTGCAAAACTACTTGTACACAGTTCTTCCTGTTTTAATTCCATATTGTTCTACAGTAATTAAACCCAAGATCTTACTTTTTCTAGTTTTTTTTTTTTTTTTTAAGTATTATCAGCACCATCTAGTGGAGGTTACAACTTTTGGTAAAAAATTTTTTTGCACCTTCAAATATGCATCCTCTTTAGCTTCTGTATTGATTAGTACAAATCCTGACGTGAATCTGTATGAATAAATTTGCTAAATGTGGTGTATTGGTTTATTATTGTCATTTATTGTTTTTTTTTAAGGAAATCGGAGAGCTACTTCAGACAAGAGGGAAGGAGGTTGGCGTGACCACAGGCCGTAAGAGGAGATGCGGTTGGTTAGATCTGGTGCTTGTCAAATATGCCCACATGATAAATGGCTTCACAGCGTGAGTTTTCATCTCATCATCTTAATTTTAACTTTTAGTTACTGTAAATGCTACTACAGTTTAAACAACATCTTGGGAATATTATTTTATTCAGTATGTTTTCTACACTGTGTAACTGTTCAAACATGCATCCTCTTTAGCTTGGCTCTAACCAAATTAGATATCCTGGACGTATTTCCCGAAATCAAAGTTGCTGTGGGTTATACGGTGGACAACGAAGTCATACCATATTTCCCAGGTGAGCAAGCAAACGCAATTAAGGTTTCTCATGAATATTATACAATTACAAGTTTAGTCAAAAGTATATAAAGTCAGAATGTGAAACTCGAATCCTACTGCGTCCCACTGACCATATTCGGGATGAACTGGGGTGCAGAGAGGTGATACGGTGGTGTAGTGGTTAGTGCTGTGGCCTTGCACTTTCAGGGTTGAGGGTTTGATTCCCATCTCTGGTCTGTGTTCCTTGCATATTCGCATGTTCTCCCCTGGAATGGTTACAGATTCCTACAGCCTATGTTTTAAAATCTAGTGCACTAATCGAGGTTATTATAACAACAATATTTTTTATACACAGTTTAAACAGGCGAGTGAATTTACCTTTAATTGAACTTATTTGTCGACCATTAGCTTTCAGCCTCTTTCATATCCACTGACAGCTTTTGGATCCTCTACAGTGTAAATGATCTGATTTTATTGTTTGATATTATTCACTGCTTTCTTTCACTTAAGTCTGGAGGCTGGGATGGTCATAACACAACTTTTGATTTATTTTCTTTGGATAATTTGGTTTTGCCTTTTGGTTATCATTTTGAATAAAAATAATTCATATTTACAGTATGTAGAAACCAGAGAGGTTCGAACCTGTGCACACTTCTGAACAGTATCCGGTGTTTCTAATAAAATCTGTGTGTTTGGTTGTCCAGCTGTGTCCAAAAGAGTGGAAGCAAAGACTTTGTATTTGGCCACTTCCAAGTGAATATTAGTGTGCATAGTTTGCAGGGAGAATTCATCTCTGATTCGACTAGATGCAGAGTATAACCACGGAATCAAATACAAATGTGAATATATTTTCGCTATGTATCAAAGATGTGATCTTTTCAACTTGATTTTGTATTGTGTAAAACCAAACAGGACCACATAATACCTGACTGAAAGGTGATGAAGCACAATTAAAACTTAAATTCTTTCATAGTGTCATCTAAAAGTATTGGCACCCCTCATACAACTCAGCAGATCATGTAAAAACGTTACCACATGCAGTGAGTAAAATTCCGAGTTCAAAAAGACCAAAAGTTTGGACACACCTTCTCATTCAAAGAGGTTTTTATTGTGTTCTTTAGCCCAAACAAGTCTCTTCTGCTTGTTGCCTGTCCTTAGCAGTGTTTTCCTAGCAGATATTCTACCATAAAGGCCTGATTCACACAGTCTCCTCTTAACAGTTGTTCTAGAGACGTGTCTGCTGCTAGAACTCTGTGTGGCATTGACCTGCTCTCTGATCTGAGCTGCTGTTAAACTGCGATTTCTGAGGCTGGTGACTCGGATGAACTTATCCTCCGCAGCAGAGGCGACTCTTGGTCTTCCTTTCCTGGGGCGGTCCGCATGTGAGCCAGTTTCTTTGTAGCGCTTGATGTGACTGCACTTGGGGACACTTTCAAAGTTTTCCCAATTTTTCGGACTGACTGACCTTCATTTCTTAAAGTAATGATGGCCACTCGTTTTTTCTTCACTTAGCTGCTTTTTTCTTGCCATAATACAAATTCAAACTCTTTGAATGAGAAGGTGTGTCCAAACTTTTGGTCTGCACTGTACATGGACCTCATGCCTTTAAGAGAATGATAATACGGAGTCTTACCTTTTCATCTCCCATCAATAGGAGGAATGGTTTTCTGCTGTAGCACTCCGGAATCCAGGAAATGTTACAATAATTCCTAGTCATTTTTTATCAATAGTAATAATATTTTACTATTTACTTATACTTTATTTTTGTAAACATTCCCAATCAAAAAACAATGGATTCAAGCAAATAATATATTTAATGGCACATCCTGTAATGGTTTGCTTGTGGTTTTGGTTTGTGTCAAAATGTCATAATAAAACATAAAGATGCCTAAAGGGACTTACTTTTGGCAGCAAATCAGGAGGTGTTACATAAGGTTGATGTCCAGTATGAGACTTTGCCTGGTTGGAACAGCAACACCTCTGGTGCTAGGACCTTTGAGGAGCTTCCTGAAAATGCGCAGAAATACGTTCGCTTCATTGAGGAGTACCTTAAGGTGCCCGGTAAGAGATTTTGCTATTAATGGTTTGTTATAATGGTTATTATTTGTCCCTAATTGCATGGTGCAAAGTTTTAACACTAGGCATAACAAACACATTTACTGACTTTTTCTTGTCTGGGCCAGTGAAATGGATCGGTGTCGGCAAGTCAAGAGAGTCAATGATCCAGCTTTTTTAAGGTACAGTTTGGCTGTGTGCTGCTATCCAAGCCCTCTGACTCAGCAAAGTGCTCTGGGCCTGTCAGTGGACTTTGGGTGTCAGTGAAAGCACCCAGCCTCTCACCTCTCCATTCACTGCAGTTTCCCATAAACAAATAACAACATGGACTCAAGAACCTTCATCATTTTCATACTTTTCTTTGGAGGTCACTGTAGGACACCACAGTGGAAAGTCTTTCAGGCTTTAGGGAACAAACTCTCTAATCTCTCTCATTTTCAAGTAGGATTTCTGAAACGGACCTTAATCTGTCCTTCTGTGTCCCCCTCTGTCTTCTGTTCTTCATGTTTAGTTAGCTTTAATGAATATTCACATTTTTCAATTGAGCATATATGCAGTGTGAGTGCTTAATACAGACAATATAGATTCAGAAGCTAACTGTAGGCCGTGATTTATACTAGCATACTTGATTTATTTCTGGATTAAATGTCTCAAAGAGACTAACTTTGATTGATTGGTTTTAACAGAGATTTGAACATTTTCCTAATCAAATGCTGAGTAATTTAAGAATTATTTTATTGTGCCACTGGACAGTTAGCAGTATTTCAGTCTGGCCTCACTAAATCCCCTGTTGGCGGCGTGTCTTTACCCATTCTCATGATTCCATTCAGACTGCAGTGTAAATGACACATTTTCTTTGTGAAACACAATTTGTCATTATTCACATATAGTATAAGTCCTATTTCTTTTTGCACTGATGTGTACTTACTGCTCATGTATTTAATTTGAAGCTACTCACTCCATCTCTATCTATCTATCTATCTATCTATCTATCTATCTATCTATCTATCTATCTATCTATCTATCTAATCTATCTATCCTATCTATCCTATCTATCCTATCTATCTATCGTATTATACCAACATAAAGCGGTTCGTGCAAAGTGTAAGCATGAAAACGTAAACCTACTCACTCATTTCTAACTTTAAACTTGTAGTGTTGCACATTTTTCCACAACAGACAGGTTTGTCAGTTTGTTGGCACTTGTCAGGCCAACTTCACTCATGACTTGAATGTATTTTTAATACTGAGACACACTTAGTTCAACTCTCAGGATTTTATGGTGGTCATAACTGTATATTTTAATTCTGATCTGTTGTTTGTTGAATGGTTTGACTACTTGTCTCTTGTCTCTTTTTGGGTGTGTGAGTAAATATTTAACAAATTGTGCCATTATTCTTCAACCTACAAACCATTTTTTCCCCTAAAATGTAGCGATACTGTAAAGCATAAATCAGCCCATGGTTTTTACATGTTCATTTAGCCCCCAGCATTTTGAGCACTAGGAGTAAAACAGCTTTTGAAAAAAGACTCTACGAGTATTGTAGTTGTAATTGAGTACATGTTCAGACATCATGTAGTGTTTTCCAGAAAATTTATTTGGGTTTTACACAGCTTTGTTTGTACAATGTTTAACACAAAATTGTTTTTGCATATACAGTATAATTTACACAATTCTTATGTAGCTTTATTTTTGCAATACAGTAACTGTATTCTTAGGGGTTTTATTTACCACAGTTTATTATGTCTGGCATAAGACATCACACCTGCTCAAAAGTATTTAAACTTGCAGCATATACAGTGCATTAAAAGAAATTGGATATTGTGAAAAAAAATTGTTTTAATTATTAAATTTAAAAAAGTAAAACTATCTATCTATCCATATCATGTATTGCTTTTATTTATTTATTTATTTTTTTTACAGTTTACAAAATATTAGAATATTTTTCGACAATGACCGAAAAAAATTTTTCATTACACAAATAATGTTCATTCATGCACTTCTTAATACTTAAGTTTTTTAGCATAAGTTATCGCATCAGTGCTGCATGGAATGGAGGCATTATTGAAATCCCGGAGGCTTTGATGGCAGCCTTCAGCTCATCTGTATGGTTGGGTCAGGTTTTTCTCATCTTTCCTTTGATGATATTTCCTAAATTGTCTATGGGGTTCAGGGCAAATGAGTAGGCTGAAGTAGACTACTGAAGTGCTCTAAAATCATCTGGTAGACTTGATAAAACACAATGGACGAACACAAACAGATGACATGGCACCCAAAACCATCACTTGTTTGGAACGTCACACTGGACTTCAAACATCTTGGGTTCTGTGCTTTTATGAATTTTATGAAATTTACTTTTGCTTGAACAGAGGGGCATTGTTGGGTGAGTGGTGGGTTTCTCACCGGGTTCAGTTCCCAGCCAATGTCCAAACCCCAGCCACTGGATGCAGTGTCAGTCCCAAGTCTGGATGAAACAGGAGGGTTGCGTCAGGGAGGGAATCCGGCGTAAAACCTGTGGTAAGTGGCGTGCGGATTGGCTGGTCTGCTGTGGCACTTTGAACTACTGAGGAACGGTGCAGTTCTTTTTCTCCAAGGTTAGATGCTTTTGACATTGTCTGTGATTCATGAGTCTTTTGATACTAGGAATTTTTGGATACTGGATTCAAGCCATAATTATCGAAATGTATTTCACTACATTCTAGACACATGTATCTAGAATATGAGTTACACTTTTTTTTTTAAATTAAATTACGAAGTACCGAAAACTTTTTTCTCAATATATTTTTTGAGATGCACTGTATATTAACTGCTATTGGGGTTGGTGTACAAACATTTAAATACATTTGCAGGGTGTTTTGAATGCAAGCTCTTAGGAAGTGTTACTGATTTGTAGCACTTTTTTGTGTCATGTTTTTTTTTTTTTTTTTTTTTAGTCCCTGATATCATACCGTACTGTACTGTATCTTGGCCTTCATTTGGACATAATCATGGAATTGAATGTTTCATCATCTGTGTTGCTCATCCCTGTAAGATTATAGGTGCTCACTGTTGATTATCCCTTTAAATGAACTTTCATTCACTGTCAGTTATTCTGTAGATGCTCATTTTCCCACATTTTGACTCTCCAAATAATAGCTCCTATTGTAGCTTTCTCTTTCTTTCTGTTATGTTTATTTATTTGCTCGGGTATCAGAGCGTAGCCTTCACACTGCCTTCATTGGTGAAGAAAGTGTGCCTTGACAAGAAGTTATTTTAAGTCAGAACCAGTTATAAAAGTATATGAATGGTTAGAAATCGAAATCTAGAAGTTCAGATACATTGACCAATAAAATATTTTAATATATGTACTCTTGCACATTTTATGTATAATGCTAGAAATGCTCTTGAATTCTTTGGCTGCTGTTCTCGTTTCCTTTAAAAACTTTTTTTTTTTTTTAATTATCAACAAATTATTTAATGACTCGCCAAATATGTGCATTGTGTGCTTTTTTTCCTCCCTTTTTTTTAAATTGGAAAAAGAAAAGAGATTTCCATTTATTAGTTGTTTCTAAATACATATTGTTTATTCTGATCATTCATCTAATGTGAGTTAGACAGGACTGTCAGAACACCAACTACTTTGCTAAGCTTTAAAATGCTTACGCTCCTTTTGTGCCAATGACTACATGTTTGTGCAACCATATACTAACCTCTGTTTTTAGATGATGTCTTTTGACATTTTCTTGTGTATTGCTACTGGCTGTTTGTTGATCCTTTAAATATTTTTACTGAATGCAGAGCCGTATGTTGGTGTTATTGTCTGTGAAGGGTGGTGTTGTATTCTGTAGCTGTAGAAGATGCTGAATACCAGCGTGGTTGCATGTGTTTCTGGTGTGGTTTGTGCGATATAGATCCTAGATTTGTAGTTAAGGCAATATTTAACTTGATATACAAATATCAAAAAATTACAAAAAAATATAACAGTCAATAAATCTGTAAGAAAGTATGAGTATTTGAGCGTCAACAATACAAAATAAAATTAATGTAATACTATATACACCATACCACAAAATGTTTGTGAACATCTGATCATCATATTTGTATGTGTACATTTTTCAAAATGTTGCCACAAAGGAACCATACGCTCGTCCAGAATGTCTTATTATCCTGAATGCTTTGTAACATTACATTTTTCCTTCAATGGAACTAAGGGCCCCTGCTCATAAATCAAGGTTCGGGAAGAGATGTTTACCAGATTTGAAGTGGAAGAACTATAGATACTTGTTCAGAACCCTGATCTTGACTCTCACAGAGTGGAACAACTGGAACGCTTACTCGGCCTCCTCACCCTACATCAGTGCTCAACTTTAATAATGCCTTTGTGGCTGAATGTGGAAAGCATGTCAAAATCCAAAATCTAGTGGAAAGCTTTCCCAGAAGAGTTTGTTGAAACAGTGAAGGAATGGGATGTTCAAAAGGCACATATGGGTGGACTGGTCAGATGTCCACAAACCTTTAGCCATTGAATATAATTGAATACTAAGTAATATGAAAATATAGTATGTACTATACAAATTATCGTAGAGCAATGATCTTATTGGTTTATATGGTACATGGGGGGGAAAAAAACTACATTTTTCTGCTTCAACACCAAAAAAGCTTCTGAACATGAGACGGATCATCAGATAATTCAGCTCCTACTGTATGCGTTACTGCACTCCAGCACACACTGACAAGCATGTGGTGAAGTGCATTGCAAAACAACGAAATAGATTATTTTACAACTTGATTTGTTATTATTTTCTGATCAGTGTTAAATTTATTTTAATGATGTTAAAAAATTTTCTTTTTTTTTTCTGCTTTATTCTCGGCAGCTTTTGAAACTCACCCTGAACCGCACTAACTAACGGATATGACCTAGCTTGCGTGCCAAGCTAGCCACAGTTAGCTAATGTTAGTCAAGAAACATTGATAAATAACATGAAATTCGAATGGACAAACAAAAAAATTCCAGACTTTTTGTCTCTCCCTGCCCGTCCAAACCCATTAAATGCTAGATCCAGAGTCTACAGTATAGAGTCAACCAGTGAAAGTATACAAATTCATCCCAGCAAGTCAGTATTTAGTCATCATAATCTGATAATGCTAGCCAAAGCACAGTTGTTTCTTGGATCCACAGCTTCTGTTTAAATCAGTTTGGCTGCATGTTGTTAACATTATGAAAAGTGTTGCATTTTTAAAAATGTAATTTCGCTTCTAAATATTTCAGGTTTGGGAGCCAAAGACTTCTAAAGTTTTCTGTTCGTCTGGAGCTCTGATATAGATTCTGCAGAAAATTATTCCTAATTCTGGTTACATGTTGAATTGAGACTCTATGAGCACATGATAACTGCCGAAGGAATTGAGAATCACCTGGGGCATTTGTGCAAGTGTACACGCTGGTGCTGACACTTTCAGCAAGGTTATGTTCTCAGTGTGACCACATGATGTACTATATAATACCATTGTCATCCAGCCATCAAATCCCCAGAACATAGTCTGACTTCCTTTCCTGAATTTTAAGGAGGTGTTTTTTTTTTTTTATGTTCATAGATACAGAGACACAACTATAGGGGCAGTGCAGACTTTCTGGTGCATCATGTCTCACCATGTACTTGCATGTAATAATGTATATTACATGTATAATATAAATATGTATATTTTCATGAGCCAATCATTGTCCAGTCCACCAGCTACAGTGTCCACCACCCAGTTGACCATGGCAGATGAACATTTCATCTCATTCATCTCAATCGAGCACTCTGAATACTTCTGTAGATCCTAACTAAGCACATATAAGACTTATTTATCAGGGGCATCTGGAACAGCTGGCCCATAGTCCTGAACCTGCTATGAACTCTGAGAGGCCATGTGCTAGTAACATGGACAATGCTGCCAAATATTTCTGTCAATTTGTGACAATATATTTGATGATTGAATTGCTGCAGTCTGGTCCAAACAGTACTGTAGATTCCACATGCTCTTTTGAGCATACAGTGATGGTATACTAAGGTCAGCATTCAGAGCTCTCTCTTTGGGAAATGATTTTCCCAAGGTTGCCAAATATTTCTGTTTACTTAAGTCAATATGGATTTTGAGCATTTCTCGTTCTTTTGCGATGCTGAGCTTTCTCTTTCCTTCTTACTTTATCAGTCATTATGGTGCATGTAGAAAAGTGTAGTGATGGTAGTGCATAATGATCTAGAAGGCAGCAAAGTCCACTGAACAGAGATGAAATGTTCATTACGATTTTCCATTACAATATATTACTTACTCGCACTCACTATACTGCTTTATTCTGTGTACAGGGTCGGTGGGCCTGGAACCTATCTTAGAAAACTTGGGGCACAAGGACCCACAACCCTGGACGGGGTGCCAGTTCATCACATGCATACTATAATAAATAATGTAGTGTCAAATTTTTTTAATGTTCTTCGTGATTTAGAACAAAATCAGTAGAGGTTTCTTGAGCACCAAGAAAAAAGCAAATATGATACATGGCCTCTCTATCATTAAGATAAACTGGACATGCTGGAAAAGAGTATGAATTGCTACATTCAAAAAAGAAAAATGTAATAAAATTTCATTTTATAACACTTTAATATGCACTACAATGCATGCAATGTAGTCATAGAAACTGGGTCATTCGATCAGTATCGAAAGTGCATTAGTGGAACTAAAAGAACGAGCAGGGGAGCATATTTGTATTAAGCCAATAAGGTTCTTAAAGGCTGAATTATTAAAATCTTTTTTTTTTAAAAAAGCCAAGACAGGAGGTCTACTGTATGTTCATTTCATAAACCTGGAAGTATTTTCTCTAGTGGTCTCAGAGTTTGAGGCTAAATCACTGTATATCATGATTAACTTAAGATTTTGTGACTGCCCTAACAGTAAATTCCTCGTAATCACCACTAGGGGGTGCTATTTACTTGAAAATAAACATTGAGTTTCACCAGGTTCCTGCAGAGTCTGTAAAGCTATTAATCTCTGTTTGACAAACTTCAGTGGTATTACTGTAATCGCTCTTCAGCTATTTCCATTCCTTTTTCCATTTTCATGAAAACTATTTATTTTCACTGCACAATGTGATTCAGTAAATTAATTCCAAAGTATATTGTCTGTCCTGTTGTACTAGTCGAGAGTTAAAATGAACAGTTAGTGATGTTTTTTTTTTTTTTTAATTCAAGAACTAAGTCAACAACAAGAAGGAAAACAACTGAGTGCACAATTTAGTTTACTAGTGGATTAAAATAATTTGGAGGTAAAACAAATCTGCAGGAAAGTGATTGAGAGATTGAAAACAATTTTTTCAGACCATCTCTCTGCTCGTGTCCAAAATATGAGTATGAAGTCAATATTCTGCTTTAATAAATCACCCAATATCTCTAATTTCTAATAAACAAAGATGTAAAAAGCATAACGGTTCCTAACTGAAATATAGTGAATGTAAAGAGATTTTCAAGACAGTTAAATCCAGCAATAAATTGTTGAGTGACTTGGCTAAGAAGACGGATATAAATGTACGCATACTGTATGTGAGATGAGGTAGGAGGTGAGGAATATGGTGAGAATGATGAAAAGGCGGCTTTTCTTCCTGATACCGTAGACAGTGTAGACTGAAGGTGTCGATTGCTCATTCAGTCATTAAATATTCATAACACTTGAAGATAAGATTTGTACCAAAAATGTTGATGGAATTCTACCTAATTATTAAGGGAATATGGAACTATGGATATTTATCAAATGGTGATGATTTATATCCTGCCATGATGGTGGAAGTTTTTTTTATTTTATTATTATTATTTAAATGTAAATATATGTAACTGTACAGATTTTTCTTTGTATATGATTAACTGCCATTTAGTTAAAGTGTGTGGAAGGATTATGTGCATAATTATTTTATTTTTATTCGTTGTATTTCTTGAGAAAGGTGCAATGGAGGAGAGGGAAAAAAATAATTATTTCTAAATACTAAATACTACAGATGCATCCATAAATGTAATTTTCTGAATTAAATTATTATTTTAAAAAAGTAGAGGAAAAAAGTTATAAGGCAAATGTATAACTGAGGGTAAAGTATTAGAAAAGTATACTACAATAGATCCAAAGCGTTCTAAAATAGTCTTTATTTTATGGAACATTGTTGATTGTGTAATTTGTTAATTTTGCTTAACTTCATTGAAATTTTCGTTTTCTTTTTTTTTTTTTTTTACTTTTGTGATGTCTTTTTCAAAATGTTTTATTTTTGAAATTTTTATGTTGAAATTCAAGGTCAGTGAAATTGCCATATATGGATGCTTGTCCATCTTCAGTAATAATTTTTCCAAAGAGTGTACATGTGTTTTAAACAGATATAGTTAAAGGTACATTTATTTAAAGATAAAATGTGCAAATATATTTATTTTCTACCTTTTAATTAATTTATTTATTTATTTATTTATTTATTATTTTTTTGAGGCACTGACACAGTTACCAAATGAGGTTCTTCAACCGATTAATTAATTTAAGATCCATGATTTAATTCACACCTCTGAATTGCCTTAATTGATAGGCGTATAATGTGAAATAGGTCTAATACCTATTCAGCTAAATTAAAACACTTTCATTTTTGTGACTTCCAGTTTAAATAAATTGACATTACATTAAGGAAATATGAAGATCACATGTCAAAAGCTATGTCTTGCCGTATTGTAAGTAAACTCATTAACTATAAGTTTTTTCCAATGTTTAGATATTTTGTAACACAGCTTTGCATTAGCAGTATTCTCGGGTTCTTGCTTCTATAGTGTCTGCATTGAGTTTTCCATGTTCTCTCATTGTGGGTTTCACCACGCCAAAACATAATAAGTATATTGGCTACTCTAATTGATTTTAGATGTGAACAGGGGTGTGAATGTGAGTGTGTGTGTGTGCACGGTTCCCTGCAGCTTTTCCAGGGTGTGTTCTCATCTCGCATCCAGTGTTCCACTGCGAACAAAGTGATTACTGGAGATGAATTTATTTCAGCATTCAATGTATAGGCTTTTCTGCATTAATTTTTTTTTTTAAAGAAATTGTAACCCAGCACACACACTCACACACATTCACAAAGGGTGCCTGTCTGGTGTGGCAATCTGGTCAGAGCCTGAGGAATGGGTCAGGACAGAGCCAGCTCTGTGTGTGTGTGTGTGTGTGTGTGTGTGTGTGTGTGTGTGTGTGTGTGTGTGTGTGTGTGTGTGTGCGCACACACGCAAGAAAGCCTCATTAGAGCAGATGTGCTGCTGCTGTGATGGCTGCTGCTTCCTTCCTCTGGCCTGAGAAGACAGGCAGCTGCTGAGCAAAGGGCCAGCGTCTGATCCCTGACCCCAACCTCTACCTCTGAAAAAGCCCAAGCCCTGCCAGATGGGGGTCAGCGGAGCAATGGGGGTTGGGACGGAGCGAGGCGAAGAGCTGTTTATGAGTTTGGTGTTCTGGCTGTTGCTTTTTGGGGTGATAACTGGTGGAGTTGTGTATGTGTGGGAGAGGAGGGGGGCTGGGGTTAGGCCTGAAGTGGAGGGGGTTATGGCAGCAACACATGGCTCAGAAAAACATTAGGCACAAGTGGTTTGTTGAGTGGTTTGGGTGTGTGTTGGGGGGTGTTGGGCAGTTGGCATACTCTTTCTAACACTTTTTTGTTTGTTCTTGAAAGTCGCCATAGCCGTGCAATATATGTTGTTAATTATCCCACAGTAATACTCAATGAATCTTATTTGTAAACACACAAATAAATAATTGCATCACATCATTTGTCTCATTCTAGAGAATTTGGGATGCATGTCTTGCATATTTTTACGACATATTTTCTGATAATAGTTCCCAGATTCACACAAAGTGCTCCATAATGCATAATCCGGCAAAGCAATAATGACTGTACATAAAGATTTACAATATGGCCATCATGGGTGGAACTCCAGGCACTGAGGTACACACACACACACACACACACACACACACACACACACACACACACACACACACACACACACACACACACACGCACGCGCGCGCAGTGTGATTCATCCCACTGTGGCGTCCAGTGAGTCAGCCATCCACCTCATGGCCCAGCAGCAGTGGGAGCTCTGCCTGGACATTTGCTCCTCCATGTCTCCAGAATGGACAGGTGTTGGCGTCAGCAGTGTCCAGACTCGTTTCAGCAGCTGCTGCGTGCTTTCTAACGCACACACTTAGCAGCACAACTCCCCCGGCTGACAGATGTAGTCACACCACCCAGCTAGCTTTATGGAGCCCTGGTTGTTTTGACTTTAAATATTTGCCCAGGAGGGACTCGCCGTGTTTGGCCATGGCTGGACGAGCTGCATGGTTGGGCGTAGCTGCAGGAAAACCCACAAACCCGGAGTGGCCAACCTTCAGACATATGAACTGGAATGCAGGCTTGAAGCTTTGCAGGTGTGACGTTGTGGCGAATTGCTAATGAACGTCCGCCGAGCATATTTAGCTATAATAAAGACTTAATCCCCGCTTGTTAAAATGATTATAGACTTTATATAAATGGTCATGAGGTAAACAAGCTGAATTTAACAATGGATCCTCAATCAGTCACCATTCTTATTGTGAATTGTGTCTGCATTATGTGTACCATCTCTCTATTTACATTTAGGTATTTGGTAGATGCCCTTATCCAGAGTAACATTTACATTTCTATATCTCATTATACATCTGACAAGTTGGTGGTCATGGGATTTGAACCTGGAACTTTCCGAATTATAGGCCAATGGCCTTAACCACTGAACTACCTCTGACCCTCTATTCATTTGGTTTCTTAGGTACCTCCACATCCATACAGCTGATCATTTGCCCCCCCTACCCTCATCACACTGACCCACAGTTCCACTGCATCTGGAAAAAAAGAAACTAAGTCAATGCAGGAACGCAGTAGAAACCAAAAAGGACGTTGTATAGCTCCCTTGATGTGGAGCTGCCACAGTTTTTTGGGCATTTCCAAAAAGCCAAAGCTATTTGTTTAATAAGGCCATGGTAATCACAACATTGACCAGATAACCTCTTAGGGACGTAATTGACATACTACAACCATGGCATGGATGTCAAAGATTGAATTGATTGTTGTTGCTGCATCAGTGGAGTTCTCAATAAAGCTAAAGCACCTTTAGGCTTGTGCTATGACTATGGTACGCCCATGCCCTGCAGTAAGCCGGCATTTAATTCATATTACATTTTTTTGGTGCTTACCGCGTTTATGGCTCAGTAGGTTATCAGAGCATTTATGTCATGGTCAGAGAACTTAGTATAAACCATCATTTTGTGATGAAAAGCACTGTACATGTGGCTTTATTCATCCCGACTCATTGGATGCAATGACAACATAGTAAGCAAGTTATAAGTACCTAGTAAGGGGTTGGACATAGGTTTGATAGGAAATGAGTGACACATTGAGAACCTGACAGGGAAGCAGGAAGTAACTAAGTAACTCGATAAAGGTGCATTTTCCCATTTTTCCCTGTTCCCATTGTTTTCTTCAATATTTTTAGGGTGCTGTTAGAACTTCACGGTCTTCGTCCCACTGCAGCCATACCAAGCAAAAGTAGTTTCTGAAAATCACATGCGCCTTAACAGTGTACCACATATTTGTGCCAAGTACGCCAGATATTCACAACATATCTACTGTCTCAGATCTACTGCGGCATGTGCCATCCAGTTTCTTCCTCTCATCATTTAGAAGTAATGGCGATGAGAACCCGCATGCATTTTCAATGCTATTTTTCATCTATTTGATAGAACTGATTGAAGTGGAGGAGAAATAAATTCCAAAGGTACCGATGGAAAGGAAACTAATCCAGCTGGATTTGGACAGAGTACCATGAAAAGCACCTTGTTCCACCATCTGGGCGCACATGCTCCCATCCCATTAAGGTGCCACATTAAGGTGCAGCTAATTGCGAGAGGCAGCCGACAGGAGTGCAACCTGCAATTCTTTCTTACTGTCCAAAAAGAGGGAGAGGAGACTGGAGAGAGAGAGGGGGGGGAGAGGAGTAGGAAAACGAGAGAAACTTTCCTTGCACAGCAAATTTGTCTTGAAACCCTGCTTCTAAGGACTGCCAAACAGATGCCAGTAGAATTGCCTTTCCTTTCTCCCGCTCCCTCTGCAATCTAAGTATGGCGCCCATATGGTAGCAGCTGAGGGGAGTGATTGTTGGTATTGTTCACTTTGTCAGCGGTCCTGGCCAATGCGGGAGCGCTAATGATAATGCTGTGTGCAGATGTGTGCTGGATTCAGATGCTCGTTAGACACTCGAGGGAGTCGAACGGCCCTGCTCGCTCACACCGGCCTCGCTATCTGAGGTCACTCGAGCAGACCGGGAGGACGGGAAAAAGAGAAGTGCGCACTCTGTGTATTACCGAGTTGCCACTCAGTTGCCACATACCTCCATAAGCAGAGCTGCACTCACTTATTTTTCATCATAACCATGTGCAAAAAAAAAAAACGACTTGCTTTTTTTTTTTTTTAAACACCAAATTCCCCATCTTAACACCTTGTTATTTAGCTGATGAGTTGAATCTGGTAAGCGCCACTAAACTAGATGGTTCATGGCAGCAACTACCATAGCAGTGACAACTAAGATTCAGTGAGCAAGTCAGTTTCATCACGCCGTGCTGCCTTGGTTTGTTTAGAGGACGGATCAAAGTTATAAGTGCTGCTATCGCATTCATCCTCCGTCTCAGAGCCTCAGGGATCCTCTTCTGTCCTCCGCTGTGGGTTCAGTGTGGCCGTGGATAATGCCGCATTGTGAGAGGGAATGTGGCGACTTGGCCCTGCCAGGTCCCACAGGCTGAGCCCACATTTTTCTCCCTCTCGCTGTCGCGCGCACACTAACCCAGTTCAGGTTGTGCGCATTAATCCTGAGAGTCGGCCTCGGGCCACTCCTGAACTGCTGCAGGTTGGTGGAGGCGACAGATGGGGCCCACGCTGCCGTGGCTTGCAGGGAGCAGAGAGGTTGGCATCTCAACATGGCCATGCTCCTACTCACACTCACTGTGACATTCGCCTGCCACCGAGAGGAGGCCTTAATATTGCAACAAGGTCTGGCGTACACGGGAGATGACATGGAAAGGAGTGACTCCTGAGAAGAAGTCCTGAGAAGTGGTTTTGTCAAACCTAAGGGTCTGTGCTGCCACTATCTATACAAAAGGCGAAATATTGATTCATAGTTTCTAGTCGCCTTAAATGTGATCAGGTGTCAAAAGTGAGTAGAAAACTAAAGGGAAATGATATGCGCTTACGAAATCTGGAATTATTTTCTTCAAACTTTTTTTAAATAAATTTTTTTAATTACTTAAAAACTTTTTAAAGTAATTTCAAACTGAGTCGACATTTCATAAAATTTGCTTTGAGGTGCTTTTGTTAAATGTTATTGATACCAGTGGGTCAGAAATGTGTTTTCTCATAAAATACTTTTTCACATTTTTGTCGATTTTTTCGGTCACTTAACAACTTGAATCAAATTAGGGCAAGTGTGAGATGACTCTGGCATGCAGTTTGTACGAGGCTAATTGGTGGTCATAGTCTTGTTTACAAAGTTATGTAAAAAAAAATTAATAATAATAAAAATGCGACCGCACACATATCTTGGCTTACCAGTTACATTTACGGCCACTAAAAAATACTGGTAAATTCAAACTTTATTTTTTTTCTCCTCGTTTTTTGGTGTCATGGTTAGCAAGCAAGTGTGATAAAGAAAAAGGTGTTTAAATTCCAAAATCATAAAGCATGTGCAAGTCCCATGTTACCGTCACTGAGCAATATTCCTGTAAATTTGTATCTGTGAGCTCTGGCTTGGCACGGCTCTGGTGTACATCTGCTCTGAACTGAGAACTGAGGTTTTACGCTCCTGCTCCAGCAGTGTGCGTGTGCGAGTGTGTGCGTGTGTGTGTAAGGAGCGTGTGGGTCCTGCTGAGTCACACGTTTGAGGTAGGCAGGTGTGGAGTCTCCTTGGAGATGGATTTAGCAGACAGTGTGCCACAGATCACCTAAAAGAACAAGGCCTCACCTTTCTCCGGGTAATTGTTCAGTCCTTCACGCACCTACACTCTCACACACACACACACACACACACACACACACACACACACACACACACACACACACACACATGCTGTTAAGCAGCAGCATCGGGTTGCCCTCGGAAACACGCAGCAGAGCGTTTGTGTGTGTGTGTGTGTCAGGCTCTGGAGAATGAGTGAAGAGAATCAGAAGATTTATTGGATGAAGCTGAAGAGCACTCGAGCCAGCTAGACATCTTAGATGAAGAGCAATTCAGCTCAGCGGGCCACATTTGAGCTTTGCAGAGTAATTCATGGAAAATTAATAATAACCCCCCCCCCCCCAAAAAAAATCAACTAAAGTGCTGTTTGAGCTACTCTTTCCTTTAACATTTGCTCACTTATAGATCCATCCTGTGCCACCAAATTCATTCGGAAGCCTTCTTTTAACCTCTCTTTACCACTTCATTCTAAGCAGTCCTTTTCAACTTCAGGTCAAATACTTCATGCAAAACGATCTGTAGATAGAACTCGCATGATGCTATACAGTATAACAAATATAGATAAAAAGAAAGTCATGACAAATCTAATACACTTCAATTGAGTAAATCATAAGCTTATTATAATAATTAAATTTATTATTACTCACACTCAGTTGCTTTGTTATAACACTGTGAAACAAACACAAAGAGTAAGATTACCATCTACAGTGCATGAACAAGCGAATACACCTGAAATTGACATTTTATCAAGTAACATAAGGGAACACGAATTTTCATTATAATAAAATAATTTAGTAGATTGTAATATAATAGCTTATGATCAGTCTTAACTAACCCAGTGAAATGATTTATCGATTATACAACGATCAATAAGAAGATTGTCAAGCGCCACACAAACACACACATCATTATTCAGAGTTAAAATCCTTGATTTAGTTACACTAAAGAAAATTCCTCATAATAGAAAGTGCGCATACGTCTGTCTAGCCTTTTATAAAACGCAGTAATTAATAGAATCGAATTTTTATACAGGGTTATGCACGCACCTTGCTAGATTTTACCAGTTCACAACTACAACTTGGTGCACAAATTGTGGACAAAAGCAGAGGTTTTCTCTCGCTTCTTAACACAGTAAAATTTATACATTAATGAAATTTATGAAAAATGTACAAAATAAATGTATGAAATGTATTACATTTAGGAAAAAATGCGTGAATATGTTTTAACTGTAGCTATCTTCAATAAATCCCTGAATTCTTTTATACATGCTGGGGGTATAACTTTGGTCGTCTGACTTGTTTCGAGCGTTTTGTCCAGAGTGAAGCAGAAAATGTTGAATAATTTTTTAATGCAAATTTTCTTATTTTCAATTAGCAGAATTATTTTATTAGTTTTAAGCATTTTTTTCTTGCAAGAAGCAAAATTGTCTGTCAATATAACACGAAATTAATATTAAAAAGAGGCATAATAATCATATATTTGGTTTGTTGTAATGTATATTATGACATTTTGGAGAAAACGGACTACATTTAAGATGTTTCCACTTGTTAGGATAGCACTGTATTTTATGGACAAACTGGTAGACGGGGTGTCCTGAAAGTCTCCATAGACAGATGAAATAAACAGGTTGCAAAAACAGTTAGTTTAATTTCCATGGCTGTATCGGTTGTGATGGAAGTGGAGTTTCGTGCATAACAGCAGTTGTTTCAAAACAAGCTCATCGTGAGCGGGACAGACATGATAAAATGGCAGCTGCAGTAATGTGCAATTTTTAAAAAATATATATCTAAGAAAATTTGCATTTAGATGCGTACACGCTAATGCTAAACAAATTTGATAACATTCAAGATTTCTTTTTTAAACTCCAGTAAAACTTTGAAGCCTCCCCTTCCGCTTCCATACCTAATAAACCCTGATGATACAGCAGTGTAATCACAGAACAATAAAATCAGGGTCATATGGAGGTGGCTTCCTTCACACAGCAGCTCATTTAAAAAGTACTCTTGCTCTCGAACCACTTCAGTCATAAGAGGGGGGGAAAAAAGTCTGTTTGCATCTTTAAAAAATTTCTGTAAAAAAAAAAAAAAAAAAAAGAAGCAAAGTTTAAACAAGAGAACTAGAAGGGATGTGTATAATAGTGTCCTTGGCTCTGGCCAGCTGTGCAAAGAAAGGAGCATACAGCTGTTCGGAGATCAATGACTAGCACCCTTTGTCTGCCTTCACATCTGGCAGGACTTTGTTATTACAGGCTAATAAAGCGAGCGTATCAACACGCACCGCTTCTGTAATCTGCTCTGCTCTAGTTCCTAAACTGTAAACAGTTTGCATGCTGCTGATCAATGACATCGGCTTTAACCGAAATGAAATCCATGGCACGATACACCACGTCGCAGATACTGTAAATAAACTGATTACTTGTTACAAAAAGTGATTTATTTATGTAAAAGTAGCTAATACGAGGGTATGTAGCGTTTTTAGTTTTAGTCCCTCCGTAAATCTGCGTTTGGCTGATGGTCACACGGATTCTTCACTTATTCTTCAAATATTTGATCTGGTTACATTCTTAGAAATATACCTGCATGGTTCTACGGCTGCGCGATGAAAGCGCACGCCGAGGCACCGCACTGTACATGCGCGACGTGTCCCAGGCTGAACTTGCTCAGGTCAGCATAGCAGCGGTGTAGTAGGGAAAAGTGCAGACTCAGTGCTGCTTGCGTGCTGCCAAGACCCCCGCCATTATCAACATCCCACACCCTGACGCCCACTTATCTGCGACACACAGAAGAGCCAAGAACAGCTGGTGCAGAGAGAGAGGCCTGGTGAACATGTTCCACAGCGGTGTGCTCTGGCCTCAGTGTGTCATTTAGAAGGCTAGAGAGACGCAGATACATCCTGCATGCCCTACACAAGGCCAGGTTGGGGCTTTTAAATACCCTGAGAGTTTAGAGTGCTGCTTCACAGGATCTTTATTTCATAGTCATATGTGAGAACGGTAGCACGGTAGATGCTGCTTTGATCGTCACTGTATGGTGTCTTAATGTCCAGGTCAGCTTTGTTTCAAAATGTTACTATAATTCCTATGTTCCTACAGCACAGTTTAATCATTTGTTTTATCCATACATATTTAGGAACGATTTTTATCCTGGATCTGAAGCTTGTCCCAGGAACACTAGGTGTGAGACAGGAAAACACCCTGGATGAGACACCAGTCTATCACAAGGCACACTTATTCCCATACTCGTTCACGCCTGAGCATAATTCTTGTACATAGTCCACCCAACTGCAGGGTCCTGGGCTTTTTGGGAGGTGGGAGGAAACAAGAGAATCGGAAGAAAACCATATGGAGGACACCTGAGTTTATAACACGTAAGGAAGATAAAAATAATAATAATGATAATAATAAAAAGCTATACTTTGACGCATACACCAATCAGCCATAACATTAATAACCACTGACAGGTAAAGTCATTATCAGTTCTATACTGGTGACATGTATGCTATTCAATAGTATCATACAATTCTATACTGGTGACGGGATCATGGGCAACCAATGCTCGCTGGGACCAAAGGCTCGCCTATCACAGAAAAGACAAAGCAAGGGCTCAGCAAGCAAAAAGTTCAAGGTTGTTAACCCGGTCCCCAAACTCCCCAGATCTCAATCTGACCGAGCGTCCATTGGAGGTGCTGGACAACCAAGTCCGATCCATGCGACCTCCACAGCACGTTATATATTTCCTGTTATAACATTGTCTGATCACTATAGAACTTCTCCTAATCTTAAAAACTAATCTACTATAATATTCATAGCGCTGTTTGTGCATTTGTGTCCATACATCCATCTCGCGTATGTCTAAGTTGTGACACTCATCCGTCACATCCACTCGTCCATCTGAATCCCAGTAATTCAGGTTTATCTACACCCATGAGTGCATTTGTGTGTGAGAGTGTGTGTGTATGTGCATGAGTGTGAACGATGGAGGGGGACCTTGGTCTCTGTCTCGCAGTCCTCCCCAACCCCCCATAGGCAGACATTTTAAGTTGAAGATTGTGTCTTCTTTTGTTCAGAGACGCAGGGTGAATGGGATTACCCCTCTCTTTGGTATTAACCCCCCACCCCTCAAAAAAAAAAAACCCGCCACTGCATTGTGTAACAGCAGAGACAGGCCGCTTGTTGCTCGCCTTCTGGCTGTGCACGCACCCGCTCCACAAAGGCTGCACAGACTCTCGATCGAAAGACGTCCTCTTAGCTGTCTGTGTTTCTCACCTTTTCTCTATCACTTGCTTGTTCTTGCTTTTCATTCTCACACATTTTTATTTCCTTGACTCTTTCGCTCACTTCTCACAAACTCCTTCAATTCTGAGTTGAACTGCTGCCTTTGCTCTTCTTAGTTCTTACTGAGCGTAGCAGAGAGCGTAACCTAACGCTTAACCTTGCATTAATTGAACGTTCCCTGCATGTCACTTTCTGTCATATACATTAACAGCCGCGCACACACTGTATGGTGTTCGTTTCCTTTCGCTCTCTAATCGTAATGATGGTACTGTGAGCAGATAAAGAGTTGCTGAGACAGGGATGGCCGCAGTGTTCACATGTCCTGAGCGACGGAGGAGTCCATCGCACCTCAGGGGAACGGGCCATGGTGACCTGGCATGCAGCACATCCAAACTTCAGCTCTGCAGCTCCAGACACGGGCCCAGGCTGCTCCCACACTTAACATGTTGAGCTCACTACCCTTCGGCATGGCCAAATGTTTCTGCAGCTGCCCTTTTGTCCCTGCTCCTTGAGTAAACAAAGGACAGATACAAATTAATGACCTAAATTCATAGAGTGAGTCAGTATGACCCAGACAGACAAATTAATTTCAACATGCCCTAATAAGATGCAGAATTTTAAGGTACAAATTTGTATCTTAATCTTTTATCATAGTCAGAAATGGTAAAGTATTACACTTTTTTTTTTTTTTTTTAAAGATTGTTCTTCAACTTCATGAACAATGCTTGCAGTACAGGGTGCTGCTTATACAGCTTGCTGCTATGCACAAGTATAGAAGTTTGATGCAGTATTTGTTAAATAGCAGTTAATCAAACTCATAAGCAGCGTTCTATAGAACAGTGTGGAGGGATTCATAAAAATCAACTAGATGTGAATTATTTTTTAGAATTTATTATAATTATTATTTTATTATTATTATCACAACTACTATTATTATTATTATTATTATAGCAGTAATAATAGAAGTAGTATGATCAACAAAATCTGCTGTTATTTTATGAAAAATTTTAAACACTAAACTATTAAAAAACTAACTATTATAACTATTGTATAACTTAGACTAAGTATAAGTAACTACTATATTACTGTTGGACCTACTGAGACATGGAACCCTGAGAATTCTGTCGTCCTACTCTTATACATGCCTTTATTAATTAAAATGCCTTTAAAATATTATTTGCATTTCATTTAGCGCAAAATGTGATTGAAATTGTATACAGCTTATTAAATTAATTATTAAATTTTTTATTTTTCAAAAGATGTTGAAAATCTTTATAGTACGTACAGTTGAGGAAATGAATCTCTTCCATGTTCAGGGAGAAAAACAAATGATTTTATACAAATCCTTTCAGTTGGAAGGAGAACTGAATGTATACCATTTAAAACCATTCATCTGGTTGAAGAAGATGGTGTGTGTGTGTGCGCGCGCGCGCGTGTGTGTTTGTGTGTATAGGGAGGGGGAGCGTAGAGCTCAAGGCCATCTGTGGCAGAAGCCTGTTGAGTAACGCTCTATGCCTTAAATGTGGTCAATATTTAGAGTATTTATAAGGCCAGGTTTGCCGAGCAGAAAGACAATAGATCATTCTGATTTGTTTTGCTGGAAAACTGTACTTGAGGAGTTTTGGCAGCAGGTTACGAGCGTGTGTGTCTGAGGGGACAGGAGGAGGGGCTGCTTTTCATCAAGCTGCTGCACATTTTCCCTGGTCCAGCCCACGGCTTTGCTGGAGCACCAGCCAGATATTAAAGCAGCAAATACATAAGCGCGCACACACACATCCGGACAGTACCCAATTCAGAGACCTCACGCACTGGAAAACATGTTTCCACCCACTCAACATCTACAGTAAATACGATTATTCAACTGAAGGCAAAAACACTGCCTTGACAGTGTATAAATCATGATTGCTTCTGGCAGCTCCGAAGGCAAGAAACAACACAAATGAATGAAGGTACTTATAATTTATTGCAGTTTGCACACAATTTAAAAATTTCACCAACAGCACACCAAAAAGTACAAAACTAAACAGCCTCATAATTTACTTCCCTTGAGAAAATGAAACATACTATGATTGTCAAAGCTAACTGTCTAACTCCATAAAAAGAACAATGTGAACATACCAAAATCTCAAAAGGGAAGCAAATACATGTGAAGTCAATCTGCCTCTTTTTCAGAATGCGATTGTCCTTTTTTTTTTTTTTTTTTGACATAACTTTATTTTTATTCTCTCCCACCTCCTACACACTCGCTTTAAATTTTGTTGTTCTTCTTCACACTGGCTGTTTCCAGTTTTCAAGTAAACTAAAGGTTCATCTGTTTTGTGGACATGCTTCATACTCCATTTCACAGCTTCATTGCCAGTGAACAGAAGTGAAATAAAAATACATCCAGTAACTTGCCAGTTCCAGTTCTCCCGCTCTGAGCATCAGTAGGCTGTTAACAGTAGTTTAAGGCGGTCAAGTACGATATAGTAGAAGCCAGCGTAAAACAAAAGCAAGGGGAAAAAAAAATGCTCAGAAAAACACCCCCCCCGCCCGCGAATAATTTTTTCTTCTTTCACATTTTCGAGTGCAAAAGGTAAAAGTACCACCGTGCAAAATCGGCACGAGGAGCGAACGCTGTTGGCAAATCTCAACCCTTTTCCACTAGCTGTTGCAACAACCTATTGTATACTGGGAAGCTCAGGGCCCTTGAGGCCATGGAGGCACGCGAGCTCTCCACTCTCGTCCTCTCTTCTTCTCTCACTTAAACTTCACTCTTGCTCAAGTGTTAGTGTCCGAGGCTCCAACAGCACTCTTCCGAATTTAGTTTTTTCTTTTTTTTTTTTTTGTCTTTTTTTTTTTTAACTAACAAATAATATCTTGAGCTTTTTGTTCAATTTTTCCACATTCAGTAAGAAAATGACAGATGATTTTAATTTATACAAAACAAAATGGAAAAAATGGGAAAAAAAATCTAAAAAAAAAAAAAAGAATCGCATACACAACATTGAAAAAAAATCCATCTACAGCAGTGTAACTACTTTAAGTCATCAATAATCTAGCTTTTATAGCTCTGGTATTTATGTAATAATGTCAATTTGATCAAGAGTTAAAATCTTTAAAGGCATCTTTTCAGCATCTAATTTCTTTTTTTTTCTCCTTTTTTTTTTTTTTTTTTAAAGGTGCAACCAAGCATGACAAACATTTTTTCTGTTAAATAGAAACTATACACACACACACACACACACACACACACACACACACACACACACACACACACACTCTCTCAGAGCTTTATGCTGCTTGCTGATTCTTCAGTGTTCACCATATACAGCAGATCTGCTGAGCCCATCTTTACAGAAACTGACACACTCTCATATGGGTTTTCATGGCAACTGAATCTTCGTGGCCACAGAATTTGCTGCAAGTGCCAATCGAACAGATAAATAAATAAATTAAAACAAAACAAAAAAGGCGACACTTTTTAAATGCTAACAGCGAGTAAACATGACACGGAGACAGCAGTTGGAGACCAGCAGTGGAGAACAGCAGTGTGTGAGGAGGTGCTAAGCAGGAGCGGCACTAGCTTTGGAAAAGATGTTCAGAGAGATGAAGCCTCTGCTGACACCCAGCTCCATGCTACACACTCAAGATCAGTCGGCCAGAGACATACTGCAGCCTAACATCAGTGCATTAACACAATCTTCACAGCCCAGTAGAACATCTTAACAGGAGTCACTCTCTAGTGAGAGTTTACAGAAAAAAAATGAAGAAGAAGGAGAAGAAGAAAAAAAAAGAAAGAAAGAAAAAGACTACTTAGGAAGCAAATGAGTTAATTAAAAAATACACTTTTCAATGCAAAACAACAACAGAAATAAGAGTTAAATAAAATTCATGCAATTTCTACAGCTGTAATATTAAGGTAAATATATAATATATATAGATATATATATTTTTTTATTTAAACAGACGGGTGCCCTGACTGTAAAGACTCTGTCTATTACAGTGTACAGCAATACAGCAATTCACATCTTCTTAAATATACAAATTGGACATCATGCAACAACAGATCCCAGTTTTTTTTCCTTTTTTTTTTTAAATGAAACCAAATCATTTCTTAAAACACTACAGAAATCTCTATAAACGCAGCAAATGAAAACACCTTCTCAGCAGAAAATAAGTGTTGAGGGTCTGCAACTAAAAGAAAATCAAGATATCAACTCATCAGCCCGGTCGTTAAATTATATAAAAACGTGTCTGTTGATATGAAAAAGGAGGCTGTACATTGCATGAGTGCCTTTTTGTCTTCTATCAGTCAGGTTTCCTATCACAAGTCAAGAAAAAAAATTTTTATACAAGAGCCTAAATAATAAAAGCTTGGAGCTTTATCGAGCAAACATCCTCGCAGGATTTAAAGGACTTACTTGATAACATACTGCGTTTGCGTGCATGAGGACGCACACACCCGCGCACACGCAGACACTCTCACACACACTAGTATGAGATTTTCAAAATAAACGTATAATAGTAGTAGTGCACGATATATATATACACAGACTCATAATTGAGCCAATTATGTGTACAGGTCAATATAGGATCGTAGTACCCGTTTAGTGTAATGCTTATCAGTTTTGAACTTCCTCAGTGTATTACCTGAAATCTCCATAATGCGTTCTCATGGCATGGATGTTAAATAAAATCAAGGAGTGTTCAAGTGTACGTGTGTACACCGTCAGATCTAGATTTGCACATTTTATGACAAAGGTGTACGCTGTAGCCATCACCTACGTTAAGTGAAAGAAAACAAACAAACAAACAAAAAAAAAGCCACAACTAAATTGACCAGAAAATGAAAATCAGTAGTAACATTTTCATGTGCTAGTAAAGTGCAATTGAACGAGATAAGCAATGTATATATAAGAAACATGACTGATTCAGACCTTTCATCCATCTCCCTGCCTCCCTAGTTCCTTACCTCTCTGCCTCTCTTGCTCGCTCTGTCTTAACTTAAAAAGCAGTTTCATTTGTGTATTCTTTGCTTTCATTTCCACAGTTCTTGCGAGCTATCCTCGAGCGGCCAGTCTCGGAGAGTGGGAAGGCTGAGCGCTTCGCTCTTCACTGAGAGCGAGTTGACGAGTTCGCAGTGGAACTTGCGGATGTGACGGTACAGGTCTCCGGACTGCGTGAAGCGCCGCTCGCACCACTTGCAGGCATGTGGCTTCTCGCGCGTGTGCACCACGGCATGCCGGCTCAGGTTGTGCGAGTATTGGAAGCTCTTGCCGCATGTGGTGCACGTGTAGGGCTTCTCGCCCGAGTGTGTCCGCTCATGCCGCTTTAGTGTGTACATGCATGAGAACGTCTTGCCACAGATGGAGCATGTGGGCACGTTGACGTCGCCTGTTGTCGGTTTAGTGCGTGCACCTTCCTGCTCACGGAAGTGTGTGCTCAAGTGGATCTGCAGCACGTGTGGACTCGGGAAAACCTTGTTGCACAGGGGGCACATGAAGATCTGCGCGTGCGCTGCACCCAACATGCCCGACACGTAGGGCAGCAGCGGGCTCTCCTGCGCCCGCTCGGTCTCACCGCCGAGCACCTCGCCATCCCCCTCGTCCTTGCTGTCACGCTCCAGAGAGGCCTCTCGCAGTGCTGTCAGGTGCGCCTCTAGGCCCAGGCCTAGCCGCTGGACGCTGTGCCCATTGTGCCCAATGTGTATGCCGTTCGCATTCGGCGCCTCCTCCTTCAGGCCGCTGTGCTCCATCTCGTACTCGGTGCTGGGCAGCTCGTCATCATCTGAGCCTGTGTCCTTCTCCACCTTTACTTGCACCAGGGCGCTGTGTAGACTGTCTGGGGTGGCTGAGCCACACAAATACGGGTTCCTGGTTTCACCTGGAGTGGCGCTCATGCTTGATTTTACCGACAGGTCGAGTGCACAGTCACCAGTTGGACAGAGTGAACCTGTAGAGCTGCTGGGACTTGCAGCGGCAACAGCAGGCGACTTGCCATGCGCCTCGGCCTCTCCGGGGCTGGCCGTGCGCTCCGACGCCAGGCGAGCCCAAATCCTGGCTGGCTCCTGCGGGCACTGGCTCTCCCGCTTGCTCTCGTCCTCGTCGTCATCGCTGGCCAGTAGGTTGGCGCTGCCGCCCTCCGAGAGGCTCTCGGCTCTGTCCGAGCAGCTGGAGGCGTCCTCTTCGCGCCGGGTGCTGTCCGCTTCAGCCGTGGCCTTGTGTTTCAGCTTCTTTTTGCATACCTTGACAATGTCATACATATGCAGATAGCTGGCGGCTGCCAGCACGTCCTCCACGGGTAGGGACTTGAATTGCAGCTTGCCCTCATACATAAACTCGAGGAGCAGTGCGAATGCTGGCGCCGTTACAATGTCACTATTTAGATGCACCACGTCCCGCTTGTCCAGCTGGTCCTTGTAGAAGAGATGGAAGTACATGCTGCACGAGGCCAGCACGGCACGGTGGGCGCGAAACTGGGCATCGCCCACCAGGACGGTGGAGTCGCACAGGAAGCCTTGATGCCTCTGCTCGCTCAGACACTGCAGTAAATGTCTGCTGTGGTCCGGAAACTCCATGCTGTCTTCATAACCTGAAACAGACCGCACATGTTAGTGAGGCCCTGGCAGAACAACAATTGTTTTGTTTCTAGCCCTATGTGGAACTTTTTTTCCCACCCGCTCCGTCCCTCTCTCATTCACTCACTCACTCTCTCTCTCCCCATGCACATACTCACTGGCTCTCAAACACACTCTAATTCTCTCTCCCTCCCCTCCTTCCCTCCATCCCTGTGGGAACACTAGAAAAATGTTCACCGCAGAGCTGATATAAAAGGATTACAAAGATTCAAAATTTTTAAAGAAAAAAAAAACCCTACAATATCTGTTATTCTTGTTTTTCTTTTTAAACCTATTTCTATCATCCGATGATATGTATT
Organism: Clarias macrocephalus; assembly: GCA_011419295.1. Taxonomy (NCBI): domain Eukaryota; kingdom Metazoa; phylum Chordata; class Actinopteri; order Siluriformes; family Clariidae; genus Clarias; species Clarias macrocephalus. The sequence continues at coordinate 85,743 of JAAGKR010000998.1, read as the reverse complement.
TCATCCATCCATCTATGAAATAACTACATTGTATATCAGTAATAAATGTGAAGGCTGGAAAAAAAGGCTGCACATTCATTTATTTTGGCATTTTTATAACATCTCTAAAGCTTTATATCTATTCTGGCAAACCGTCTTTTAATTTACACTCCCAAGTATAACTACAAATAGAAAGTCCGGAATGTATTTGAAAAATGAATGAATATAAACGAAATAAAATAAACGAAAATTACATGAGAAAAATAACAAAGTTAAATTAAAACGCAATTATAGCAAACTGTGAGACTCTCTTGGTTTTAAAGCGAAGTCCTGATACGAGTAATTTCACCTTTTGTGCTTCTTCTGGAGAAGTTATTTTTAATAACCCACTTTGGCCAGGATGGTGCATTTAGATAACTGGCTTGCAGGTACACAAACAGCTCAACGATGCAGTCACACTGCAGCAAGAATGCTAAGTATTATCGTTAAAGGCTTCGCTAAGTGAAGTCTCAGAACATCAGGGCAACTTTCATTAAAACACAAACTGGCAGCCATTGACACGAAATCAAAGGGGGGAAAAAAAGTAAAAAAGCAGAAACATTTTACTAAATGAGCACGCAGACAATTGTTTAAAAATACCAATAAACCCGAAATATAAAGAACAATAATTCACACCTGTTACCCGTGGAGACTGCTCCCTTCTCAAAAAATGCATCATGGGCACCATGTTCAACCAGCAAGCATAAATAAACTCATTTGAATCTTCATTTAAATCTGATTGGGATCCCAAGCCAACCCCCCCCTTAAACAACGCTCAGACCTTCGTTAATGAGGGGCTTTGGTGGGGAGGACTTGGGACAGCCAACCCCAAGCCAACCCCTCCTCCTTTTCTATCTCCTCCCCAAATCTTTGGAGAAACGGAACATCCTCCCCAAAGAAGAAGCGCGCAACAGATTTACAATACAATCACTTTAAGTGCCCTGTAGTCCACATCAATCCTAATCCTTAAGATGGCTAAAAATAAAGATTGTAGGACAGCTCACAAGGTAGCCGCGATCAAATTAGGAGGCTCCGAGGACAGAGAGGGACAGAGAAGGAGGCTTATAAACATCTGATCCAGCTGACTGAGGCCATATGGCAGCTGCTGCCCAGATAAAGAGATTAAGACTAGGAGGAGTGCGATTACAGCTGTCTAGCCAATTCAGGCAGCTCAAATCTGCAAGTTCTAAATTAGTCACTACCGACAGAAATAATGCTGTAGACTAGCCGTAAGAGTAATTTCTGAGTTTTTCAATAAATAATGTGTAGTGAAGGAAAAAGAAAAAAAAATTAACACAGAGCATTTTCATATTGCTGAAATGTTTTATGGAATTAACATTTCAACATTCAACTCTCATTTTAGAGGAAAAAAAGTTACCAAAGGAAAAGAAAAAAATAGAAAATTAATTGAAACAAGTTAAAATGAACAACATTTAATTTAAACTGATATTACCGTATTTCTAAACCAAAAAATATATATATTGTATTAAATTGACAAATTTACATTTCACAAAACTTTCATAATTTCTTCAAACTTCACACAAACCTCGACCACAGACCACACAACTGTTACAACTAATCTACTGTTTCCCATTCACTGCAAAGCAAGTGAAACTAAAGCCAGCGGACAAAACAAGCAGCTCAATGAAAAGCTTGCTCGGTAACATTGTCCCGACAACAAGGAGCGTCACTCGTCCCCTGCTTGGTTACGCTACACTGCTGCAAAATCCTTCACTTCCCATTTCACCGGCCTTACACTCATCTGACTTGTAACACATGGAAAAAGACAACAAAAAAAAAAGAAGAAGAAGAAACAGAGAGAGAAATGAGTTAAGGAAAGGAGAGCAAGCTCTCTATTCAGAAGCCACAGACCCCCTGGTACAGTACCTGCGGTTCGCATCAACTTGATTAAGTCCACTGTTGTGGTAGCGCCTGCTGTAGCTCCCTTCTCAAAATCAATGAAAGGCTAGTAGGAGGAGGAGGAGAGGAAGACACAGAAAGAGAGAAAGAGAGAGAGAGAGAGAGAGAGAGAGAGAGAGAGAGAGAGAGAGCGAGAGAGAGCAGGGGAAAAAAAATCAAACTGCGAGGGACAGATGCAAAGTGGAGGAGATGTTGGAGGGGAACGCGATGCCTCCTCCTGCACACAGATCCGCACACACACTAACTCGCAGTCTGTGCGGCAGAAGAAAAGACTGGGGGATGGCAGCCTGTCAGCTGCTCTGACATCATGTTCAGATGGAAATGCTACCTCCAGCTGTGCTCCTTTTAGTGCCATATGCTACTCCTCTACACTCTTGCCACCAGCCTCTCCTTTATACAACTTTGTTTCTCTTTCTCTCCCTTTAAAAAGGCAAAGGAGGGGTGTGTGGGGGGGAAAGGAACTGTTGAGAGGTGATTCTGTGGAAAACCGGCCAACTCCCCCCCCTTTACTTGTAATCTCCCGGCAAAGGCGAACTTTAGAAAATAGGTCTGCGTGAAAGCCGACACTTTTTTTTCTAACCTAGTTTCCTGCACAGAGAATTTAAATACCCTCAAGTTTTTTTTTTTTGCTTCTCTCTCTCTCTCTCTCTCTCTCTCTCTCTCACACACATTCTCTTTCTCACTGCTCTCCTTCCAGTAACCATAAACAAAGGCCGGCACAGTGCATTTGCAAATGACAGATCCACGCAGCTGATATTGTTTTCGACTTCTTCATGGTTCACCGGTCGCACCATTACTGTCATTCATTCTCCTCACCCTCTGGACGACTCGCTGAGGAGGGGAAAATGAAATAATGGACAAAGGGAGCGATCCTATAGATCTCGTGAACAGAGCGTTAACAAAAAGCTTCTTTAACGGAACTACTTAAGGCTTAGTTTAACTCCATGTTTTTACCCTTAATCACTTTTGTCTTCCTTTATGAACTTCGAATGGTAGGAGAAAAAAAAAAGCAAGAGGGGGGAAAAATCACAGTATCACCTTAAAAGTTTACTAAATAGTTTGTCTACAGTTTAGCTCTAATAATAAATAAATAAACAAACAAACAAATAAACCAACTACAGGGCTCAGTTACAAGCCAGGAAACAGTTTGCAAATAAGTGTTTTCTTATTTCACTAAAACATTTTTGGAGTGAGGGCTGTAGTTGGGGTTGCAGTTGGGATGTAGTTTGTGAGTTTGTAAGTGGTCTCTAAATAATTACCAGGAATAACTACTTTCAAGTTTTATTTATTTTTGTCAAATCAAGCACTCAGTAAGAACATGGAAATCAACTGTACGGCTTATTGCACCTGTCCTGATCCCTGTCTCAACTCACAACGTGGAGAAATGCCACGTTACAAATAATCGATTATTTATATATCATATTTTATATCAGCCATAACTCACACGCACTAACGAAATATCGAAATGTAATAACCAATGCACGTGTGTGTGTGTGTGTGTGTGTGTGCGCGCGCGCGTGGTGGTGGTGGGGGGTTAATAATGCAGCGCTGTTTGAGCTATTTAAAGAGCTTAAAACGAAGGAGCCTACACAGCTGTGCGGGGTCTGACTGAGTAAAACTTGTGTCCATAACATGAGAAAGAAATGAGCCAGGACAGTGAGCTAAGTTCTGGTGTAAACTCAAATAACTGAGGGAAAAATGATTAATGTTTAAACCTTTGGATAGTGTTACAGTAGCGCACTCGGTGTAATGTTTACTTCATGGGATATAACGTGAATCCCTTCTTTCTTTAGGCTACACAGAGGTGTAGAGCACACACACACACACACACAGTTACTCGGCGGTGTTGTTAGGCTGTGTGTGTGTGTGTGTGTGTGTGCCACCGTGAACTGAGGGAAAGCTAGCTCGGAGCTAACACAGAAAAAGTAAGGCAGCTCTACCTGCACTGTAACATTTCCACAGCAGGCCCGGATTGAGCAGGCGCTCGCGCTCAGGCTGCTCGCGCTCCACTAACTGTTTTATTTTTCCGCCTGAACACAACAGCGGTGCGGGAACAAAAACAAGCTCGCTACTTTTTTTGCATAACAAATCCAAAGCCCTCGCAGCTTCAGTCCGCTTCTCATCTGCCTCGTATTAAAAATAACAATAATAATAAAAGGTACTTACAGACAAGCGAGCTCCGACGACTTCCCACTTCCTCTGTCCAGATCCTCGGCGGCGGAGGAAAAAAAAAAGAAAAAGAAAAAAAAAGCAAGTAGTGAATTGAGTTTCAGCGGCTTTCCATATCCGCCGCGCTGCAGGAAACGCGGAGCGCAGCGCAGAGACACGGGAGCTGCGGCGGCCAGATGTTTCCGAGCTGTTGCTACTCAACTACTCCGGGAAAAAGGAAAACGGGGAAGCGCTCGTGACTGGCGGCGTCCGAGGCCAATAGAGGAGGCGAGGAGAAACGCCGAGGCGAATTGGAAGCAGCCGCCGACTGGGAAAGAGGGAGGGATGTGTTCGTCTCCTCGGCGTAGGTTGACACCGGGTAACAGTGAGAAAGCAGAAAAAAAGACCAAGCGGACTGGTTTCCTAGAAGAGAGTGGCGCAGAGAGGGAGCGCGCGCGCAAGGGCTCGCGGGTAATGTAGTCAGTCACGCGCGCAACGGCCACAAAGAACAGGTGCGTTATCCGGTTTCCGCCCCCCCCCCCCCCCCATACACACAGGTCACATGACCAACATCTCCTGAACATCTCCTGAAACAGCACAGCAGCACAGCAGCGAGGAGACAGCAGTACCCAGGGGCTCGGTGTGTGTGTGTGTGTGTGTGTGAGAGAGAGAGAGAGAGAGAGAGACCGGGTTTACTAGTTCATACGGTACAGTGTAGAATATTTAATATCGAGAAAATAGAAAGGAATATAATCTTGTTGCAATCATGGCGATCAAAACGTGCTTTCACACGTCTATCTAAAGAACATTATAAATATATTGTCATAAAGCCTAAATTATATTAGTTGTTTTGGAGTAGCGGGGGTTTATTAGTGCTTTAATAATATAATTTTTATCTGATAATATAAAAAAAAAAGAAAAGAAAGGCAGAGTTGTTATGGTACATAATAATGTAATCAAATGTTATTTAATTGATTAACTGATTAATGAATTTACTGTTGTAAGGCACTAATGTAAACAAATAAACATGTACTGTAATCTCACTACTTGTATTGACTGATTCATTTATGAATTAACTAACATTTTTGGATTAAGTAACTAATATAAATAAATACAAACATAGACTGTACTTATTGATTAATTAATTGGTTAATTCATTTATTCACTCTCTAATTCATTAAAATATACATAAATATTACAAATATAAGAATAAGAATACTTCTTTTAATAAACATTTCATTTTTGAAGAAAATGTAAATGATTTTGGAGTATTACCCATGGAAAGAAAGATGACTGGAAAGTAAGACGATATCTGTAAAACACTCTCTACTCTTATTATTATTATTATTATTATTATTATTATTGCTTGTTTCCTGTACTTTCTATATAGCAAGTTCCATCTATATACTAAATTCTTTCTTTATTTATCCCCCCCCCCTTCTTTATTGCTTGCTTGATTTTTTGCTTGGCTGTATAAATTAATTGTTCAGTACAGCCGTGAAAAATATAATGGTTCATTACATCAGATGCTTGATTTGCTAAATAAATCAATTTAATGATTAAGTCACTAATTTCATTTAATTAAAAAATTACTCTATGTGAAATTACTCAAATGAGTGTTACTAATATAATGAATTTATCTATTTTTACCCATTTTTGCAATTGATGGTTCATGTCAGTGACCTATGACTTCATGCCAGTGGTGATTGCTGTGAGGAAAAGTTGCTGAGGACTCCAACCCTGTGCAGCCCACAAACACACCCACTCTCACACTACAATTTGGAAATGCCAATCAGCCCTTTAACGCATGTCTTTGGCATGTATGGGAATCCGGAACGACTATTTTCATGCACAAAGCCTGGAGATGAGATTCCCGCCCCCAACCTTGAGGCTCCAGTGCTAACTGATCAATAGAATGAATAAACCATGGTAAATAACTATTATTAAATTAAGTACAAAAGGACTTTTTCCTCCCATGTTCTATCAAAGCCATGGCCATGGTGAATGCTGAACTAAATAACATTACAAGCACAACTAAATTGAAAAATTCAGTCCAGACACATGCGCCAGTACATATCATAGCATAGCAATTGACTTGTCTAGAGTTGAGTGTTTCCTGTGGTGCTGAGGCTGTAGAGTCAGTGTGGTGCGCTGTAGGGAGTGCATAATCAGGTGAGTGCAGAGGCCCCACAGATGTGTGAAGCCAAGCTCACTCGGGGCCTGATGAATACACTCACTTGTTCCTGAGAGCGGGCTGTGAAAACCCAGCCCGCCCTCCGCCGTCATGGTCCCACACTCAATGTGCCGCTTTCGCCCCAGTAAATTAATTGGCGTTACTAATACATTTCAAAACAAACCACTGTCCTCCCAGGTCTGGAATCTTGACCTAACACCATTATTATTTAATGCTGAGAGCGGCCTCCTCATTAAGCTGATGTGGCGACGGTTTCATTGCGTGAGCTTCTACATGTGGGGGGGACTCTTTAAAGCTCTCTGCATTCCTTCTATTGTTGTCGCAGTGCCACCCAACAATCTGCTCCTTGTTTGGTCAAGGAGTGTTGTGAGTTATCATCATTCAGCAACATTCACAATAGAGCTGTATGTGTGAGAATGGATCGAGCCTGCTCTTTACACATATACATATTTGCATGTCATCATTCATACCGTGATTTCTTTAAAATGTTGCATGCAGAAAATGTCTTAGGTTCATTTAATCAGCGATCAGTTTTCTATGTTTGTAACAAAAATGTTCAGGTTCTAATTATTTACCATTTTGCTTGTCAAGTAGCTTGTTACAGAATTCCTGTAGAGTGCATAAATAGCATAAAAAAAACATAAAGCTACTGTGTGTCTAAATCCAAACTCGGAATATTCCCTTTTTATTCCAGCTTGGACAACGGCCACATTATACGGTTCAGCACGCCGTTAGGGTGAACGCATTACAACCCAAAATATTTCATTTTATTGATTAAGATGCTTAAACCCGTTCCCTTGTGGTTTAGAAAGCGAGCCACTGCCAATGTTTCACGGCCTGAGGAAACATTTAGAAAGAAAAAGCTTTTTATGTTAAAAAAATGTTGCAAAGTTCAAAGTCCTATCTTGTGTATGAGAGAGAGATTGTCAGTAATTAACATAACTGTTCTTTTATTCCGTGCCCCTGTGCTGTAACTAACAAGCTTTCCTGATCCCACATGCTTTATGCAGGTTGCACTCTTGGATCGAGTTGTGCCAGAAATGTTTGAACTTTTTTTTTTTCTTTTTCAGGATCCCCCATCTGTCATAATTGAAAGGAAAGATTTGAATTTCAGCCTCATCTGCACTGAAAAGCATTTTTTTTTTGTTTTTTTTTTTTGTGGTGGGAAGGACTGTTCAAAGTTTTCATGTGGCATTGTGCTAGGAATACTGAAAGGCAATAAAAGACAAGACATTATCACACAAATTCTGTCATTTAAGGTAAGCTCATGAACCCAGAGACAGTGCTCTTTATTTTTATTATAGATTTGGCTGCCTTTACAAAGCTTGTAGTATTTTAAGAGTTCCTTCCTCTAGAGGTCACTGTGCAATCCATGTTGGTGTATGCCACATTTATAATGGGTAGCATAGGCAGGCTATAAATACACCAAACATCATTCTTACAAACATTGATGTTATAAAAACTGATATACACATGTGCTCCCAGTATGAGGAAAAAATATAGACATGCACAGAATAGAGACCAAAACCATCAGTAACTTTGCATAAGTCATAAATAATTATTTATTTATGAGCTAAGAGATAATAATATGGTCTTGACTAAATGTCTGCAGAACTAGTGAACGCTCCCTGCTGTCACTGCATTGTTATTCATTAATTTAATTGCTGCATATTCATTCATTTATTCATTCATTCATTGTCTATACCGTTTTATCCTGTATTCAGGGTCGCGGGAAGCCTGGAACCTATCCCAGGAGACATTGTGCACGAGGCGGGGTACACCCTGAACTGGGTGCCAATCCATCACAGGAGACTCATACACATACTCACACGCTCATTCACACACTACGGGCAATCTGGGAATGCCAGTTAACCTACTCTGCATGTCTTTGGACTGTGGGAGGAAACCCAGCAAGCACAGGGAGAACATGCAAACTGACACACACAAACACTGGAGGTTCGAGGCCACAGTGCTAACCACTAGGTAATGGCAGCATATGATTTATGATATTTATATGATATTTCTGTGCATACAAATGCTTGTTTTGCTGTATCTGGTACCCAGTATTTGGAGGATATTTGCTTAATGAATGTGTCAGTAAACATGCTATTTTTTTTAACTGTAAAAATCACTAGCTCTCTTACTTTTAGCCTGTAGTGAATGCACACACACACACACACACACACACACACACACACACACACACACACACACACACACACACACACAAAGAGCAAACATGCCAGGGGAGAAAACCAGTTTGCTGGCCAGCATGTTTAAGCATTTCTCCTGATTGCTGGGATTCTCCTTCTAATTATGCAAATACATGTTGCTTGGAGGTACAATTTTCACAGGGTGCCTGCCATTAGACAGGATTAGGCAGATGTTGATACACTGGCTTTTTGATGGGATTAATCATGCTCCAGAGCACACGGCCAAAGACAGAAAAAAGAAAGAGAGAGAGGCAGAGTGGCTAAAAGAGAGATGTCCAGTAGCACAGCTGCATTAGTACCTTTAAGAAGTTTGAACAACTGGGCCAGTAAGACAATACACGAATTAAAATAAAACAGCTCTAACGGTTTGGTTTTTGATCTGCAGAATGAAAAAGCGTCTTGTCACCATGATCTCCTCATGATGCCTTGCCCTAATGAGTTCACCTTGGAGTCATGATAAACTACTAAGGTATATTTGTGTTGCTGAAACACGCTGTGTGAATATTAAGGAATATTATAATAAGAAATTGAGGTACACACAAGGGTGCTTTATATCTTCAGGGCCAAGGTTGTTTGGCATGGTGATTTGCATGTTCTTTATCAAGTAATGCAATACACCGCCTAAAAACATGTTGGATATTTCTAATTGCTCTCATGTACAAATGAGTGTACTGTATGTGTGTGATGAAACTGTATAAGTGACGGATAGAGAAATGACAACGCTATTGCTACTGATACTAAAACATACTATACAGTAGCTAAGACATATAATAAAACCTACTCCTAATAAAACTAAGTGCAAGCAGCTGTATAGGGGGTCAATCCACCAAGGATAGGACAATGTCTGTTTCATTCACACCTCATGCTCTGATCATGGCTAAGACGGGAGATACAAAGCTAACTAGCGTTTAACACAAGACTGAATCCCAAATCCCTCTCCAAACTATTACACAAGAGCACCAGTCGGTGTGTGGAACTGGGATTCGGCACCTACAGATCCAGGTCTGCCCTCCACCTCCATGGTTTATTCTTCTCAACTTTTGACTGCATAGTACCGGTAAGAATTGAACACTTCTTTGGATGTCTGGGCCACCTCTGGTCCTTTGTCCTTCACAACTGTAGAGTAATCGTGAGGACGTCCTCTGAGGTGACAAACTAAGCTCTCCTCATTGGGGAAAAAACTTCTCTTTGGGTAATGTAGAATTTTTTCATTCGTCAAAATCACCATGCCGAGAAAAACATTTTTCTCATATGTACTTATCACTGCTCTCCTTCATCCTCCTTCTCATCCTCTTCCTCCTAATCATCATCATCATCATCAGACTTGTTTAATCATTTTTTAAATCAGTATAGATCCTTTTTTTTTTTTTTTTTTTAAATTCAGACAGACATAAAGATGCACAAATTATAGTAAAAATTAATTTTACTCTGATTACTGAATCCTCATTCCTAAACAGGTCTAAAAGGAAATTTCAAAATGATGAGAAACACAAAGGCAGTTCAAGAGTAACAGTAATGTACAGCTGCAAGCAGTGATTGGTGGGTCGAACCGCCGAGTGTGCAGCGACTGTATCGGCATAATGATGTTATTCATTACTGCATTACTGAACATTCTTTATTTTTATCGATTTCTATTCATTATTTTCAATTCATAAAGAGAAGACCTATAAAGACAACAGTTCCTCCTCCCATCCAGAAATAAAAACATTTACAGAACTATGTGTGTAGTATTTGTTAGTACAATAAATCCCACATCTGAACTGGCAGCAATTAAGTCTAGTGTACGTAGTTAATATGTGCATGCCTGCCAAATCTGCTGCAGGATATCACTGGATGTCCATAAGGGAGAAAAATATTAGGAGGTTGCTATCGAGCCACTCATGTGTCCTAGCTCTTTGCTGGGCCTTGAAGCCGAGCGCTTCTGATGCATGTGGTGAGAGGCTTGTGGTAAGTCAAGCACTTCCCTTTCTCTCTACCTCAGTCTCATGTCTGGTTTGTAGGCTGCAAACAAGGCTGTCCTTCCTATAGCCCTGTGTATACCGTACTTTGATCATAACAGACATTTTCTGTAACAGGTGTTTATGTCCCTTATCTAGTCAGCATCTTGTCTCTAAAGCACATATAATGCACAGTGACGCAATGTGGTTTTATTGTTGAAATATTAAGGATTCTTTTCCTTTGCTCTACATATTCAAGGGTGTTGGTTTATTAGCGCGGTTAGGAACCTACTGTATTCGTCAAAAAAAGAAAAAATTAGTTCACAAAAAAAAAAAAAAAAGAAAAAAAGAAAACACTGCTAAATTATCGCCAGCTGTGCTAAAGTGGTCTCTGATGTACACTGTGGAGTTACACCAGTCACCAATGTCTATCGTAGGTGTTAATTTAACACTAATGATTTGGCTGTCATGTGGAGATTATGCCATTAGATTTATCATTACAATAAAAGAAAGTGCTAATAGATGCACAGTGATATACAACTGATCAGAATGTGAAAATAGGGAAGTCTTGCGGTGGTGTGCTTAACGGCAATAAGAGGAAACGAGTGGCGTCCTATTCAGGGTGTATTTTCTAAATAAAAAAGCAGTTGCTGAATGAATTAATGAAGCACTTGCTTAATTATGACAATGCTTTCTTCATTAATGCTGTTTAGTTGCAGGCACATTACTAAACCTATGCAGAATGGAATACATTTACATGCACCAATCAGCCATAACATTAAAACCATCCAGGACTTCAGCAGTGGAGCCATTGTGTGCTGTGGGTTGCAGGGTGGGGCCTCGGTGGATAGGACTCGGGTGCTCGATCGGATTGGGATCTGGGAAATTCGCGGAACTGGTTGGCAGCGCTGGGTTCTTTGATGCTTTTTTAAAAAAAATTTTAACGTTTGCTGCATTAGCTTTTCTGTGGGATCAAACCGGATGAGCTGGTGCTTGAGTGAGCCTTGGGTGCCCGTGATCATGTGGCCAGTTTGCTGGTGTATAGTTGGTGGTCAATGTTGTCCAGTTCTTCTGGTGGTGGTCATAATGTTATGGCTGATTCGTATTATATATATAGTAAACCCTTTCTGTTCAAAATGACTTCAAAATAGGAAAGAATTCATAACAAGCAGTTAAGGATTGAGGGTCATGTTGAAGGGCCAAACAATGGCTTCATCCCAGTCCTGAGATTTGAACTCACAACATATTGCTTATTAGAACAAAACCTAAGCTGCTAACGCTGTACAAATAGTAGGAACTATGATGATGACGCAACGAATCCCATCGCTTAACATCAAACTTAAAACGATTTTCCAGTTAATTGCCTGTAATTACATAAACTAATTACATAAACCATAAGCAAAACTGCAGCAGTGAGGAATACTTGGGTGAGTAATGACACACTCCACCAACCTCCACACTGAACGCTGTGAGGTAACGGCAGTAAGGCGTGAGCACCCAGGGGAACAAAGCAGAGGAAGGCCTCTCATCTTCCAACCGAGCATGCACTCTCTGGAGAAGAGCCGAGCTGAGGGGTTGTTCCTCTGGAGCCTAGCCTCTCCTGTCCTCTCAGGGGAGGAAGCAGCAGCAGCAGCAGCAGCAGCAGCAACGGCAGCAGTGCTGAGCTCGCTGCACATCACAGTCCCAGAGTTATTACAGCTCATAACAATTAGCATTTAATTAAGAACCCAGCCATATGGAGGTATTCACTCTTTGCTGCTGAAAACATGCTCATGAGTTAAGGGTAATGCTTTATGGTGAACAACACAGCTGGAAGAATGTGACTCTGTCATGCTCTGCGTGCGTGTGTGTGTGTGTGTGTGTGTGTGTGTGTGTGTGTGTGTGTGTGTGTGTGTGTGTGTGTGTGTGTGTGTGCTAATTTAGGTAGAATAGAAAATACAGTATATCGGGTGTTGCCAGTGACCCGCACAGGTGGTTTATATAGCATAAAACCTGCATTAAAAAGTCATATTTCCCTTTCGTGAGTTGATCTTTTTTTTTCCCCCATTATTAGTCTTTTCTGCCGATGATAAGGCAGACTTTGATCACATTCATCACTACAAAGAAATAGAAGTTCACAAAAGCCTTTTACTGTGTATTGGGGGATTATGTGATGACTTGTTTGAATAAGATGGATACTCCTGCCAGCCTCGATTCTAGGATGATGGATGGAGACACACAAAAGGAGGAAATAGCTCTCATAAACCCAGCCTGTGTGCTGGCACATTGCTTCAGCGTTCGTTTTTTTTTTCTTTTTTCTTTTTTCTTTCCCTTCCTTCAATACTGAAAGCATTGCCTAAGATGTATTAACCCATTTCTGACACGCAGCAGGGAAGACAGCCATTTCATTTGTGAAGGAAGTTGAATAAATATAATAGATCTGTTAACAAGTACTCGTGTGGTCGGAAAAACAATCGTTTCTCGCGCGCCTCTGCTGTCCCCGAAGAACTGAGGACTAGGTGAACACGCACGACAACAATAGCACTTTCTGTAAATAATTCATAAACTGTCCGTCTCACGTTCGTCCCTTCTGACGGCCCGAAGAACAGCTGTTCGGGCTCACTTCATAGTGACATGCCTCAAGAGTACGGCATCTGGCTGGGAGGAGGGGAAGCCTGTTCTCCAGGGTGGAAGCATCAGGGGAAACCGCTGTGTCTTTAACTTGTTTATCTACAGATGGCGAGGATCAGGCTCATAAAATCGGAAAAACAGCAGCTTTGTTTTCAATTCGCACTGCCGTGTGCATCTGCCAATCAAGCAGATCCCATCGTTATGATGCTTACAGAGAATTTCCACCCGTCCAGGTCGTGCCGGTCGTGCCGCTGAACCGCTTTGCTTACGTAACAGCGTAGGAAACGAGTTGTTTTTTGCAGCTTTAACGTTGTGCATTGTGTAAAGACGCTTATTCTTCCAAATGATAACAGTTGCTTATTTATGTCTGGCAGTCACAGGGAAAAAATTCAAGTCAAGCTGTTAGTGCTTGCAGACGTCTAAATAAAGAAATCTATCATGTACAACTACTTTTCAAACAGCTCCAGATTGCACGTTAAATATCCAGCAGAGTTCATCGCCGAAAACAAACGTAATATTACACTCCTAATGAGACAATACAGGACTGTTGTGAGACTATCATGCTGTTGTTCATCAGTGAGTCAGACAGATCAGACAGCAGACTTCTGTCCACTCATTTGCCTTCTCTCAATCATCATCAGAGCCATAGAACAGGAGCAGCTTGTGTTCCTGTTATCTTCGCTCCACATTTACTGATATTAAATCTTACATCCTGCCACATTTTTCACCAGAGACATGGCCAGGGATCATGCAGTCCTTCCACCCATCTCATTCCCTAGCTATTCAGCGGCCTGCGGGGAATGTTTTTATGGGGTAGGCGGAGCACAGATGCAGCAGCAGCTCTCATATTGCTGGAGGAAGCGATGGCTGACTACCTTTTGGCTTGGAAGCACCATTAACCAATTTGCCTTCCAGATGTCCATCAGCGAGCAGTGGCCAGCTTCATGCCAATCCAGGCTGTCCAGCCTCTATACATCTGGCCAAAATGTCTCCCACACTCAATCTGCTATTTCTGGTTTGTGCTTTTTTTTTTTCTTCCGACTATTCCGAAGCCATTTTTTAGCTGTGATTTTCTGGCCAATGGCGGTAAAGTGTCACATATTCATTGGAAATCTAAGCATTTTGCTCTTTATGAACTAGTTGGAATAGCTACTGTAGGTATTAAATCATTTATTTGTGCAATATAAATGGTCTGTACTGTTTGTATGCATTAGACATTGCACACCTGCTTTCTACTTCCTTTGCATACTATTGCTGATTGATGATAGCTGTTCTGACAGCATGTGCATGTCCCACAAGCCCAACCTCTACGCTGAACGTGTGAACATTCGAGGCTGCAATTCCCAAAAAGGGCTAACCTGCGCCAGCTGTTGGAGACAAGCTACCTGTGCCAACGGTGGCGGCTGCTGCCCACTGCATCATGTGTTCCAACGTTTCCATCTGTGGCATTTGTACCCGTCCTCCACTCTCTGCATCTGGACGCGCTAAAGAAAGCTTTCCAATAGCGCCGAGCATGGTGCTGCCTGCCAACTGGGCCAGATGTTCGAGCTGTAAGCCCCGGGCTAAATCAGTGTAGCTCTCCACTCATTATTCCAGCCCTGATGAATTGCAAGTGCCCATTTTTTTCCCCCTTCTCCAGCTCCCTGCTCAACAAACCATCCATCAGCGGGAGAGACTTGAGGAGCTGCGGTGGTGGGGATGTCTAAGGAGGGCTTTGCAGATGTGTCTTTTAACTCTTTTGGCAGAAAGTAAGGGGAAACTCTTGAAAGCTGGGTTCCTTGTCGAGGGAAAACCTATTCTGTTCTAATGAACTGATATCCTTTTTAAAATCATATCATACGGAAGCGAAATCCTTTGCAGAGGTACTGACATTAATAATTTGTGAATTCATAAAAAATCCTGGTTTCCGTTTTATTACTGCATTTATTCGCGTCGCAAGATGTATTGAGGATTGGAAATTCTGACACTTGAACTTCTATTGGCCTCACTCCTTTGCTAACCTGAGGCATCACACTGGAGTGTGTTAGTTGGAAAACCATGGCCTTAATAACAGAGGGCCTTGACTTAGGGTTGTTTTGCTCAGGTTTTCCCCAGGGAATCATTTACTGTGGCCTGAGCACACTGGCCTTGTTAATCCAGATGGTGACAGGATAGTGCAGGCTGTGTATCCTCTCACAGCTTACACTGCAACCCTACTAGCCATTTCGTGAGCAAGGTCTACTACAGCTAAAGAAATGGTGACAAATAAGAACATGAATATACAAATGGGTGACAAATGTAAAGAAATAAATCAACTATAATAAGGATTTGGACCCAATCCATGCCAGCAAAATATTCCCCAGAGCCACTGGAGAGCAGAGTGCCTTTCTTTTTTGAGGTCAATCGTTAAGATTCTTGGTTTAATCCATGCATACACTTGCCTGCATGCAACAAATTGATGAAGGATGACACAGCTGACCAAACCACTTTTGCATATATGCTCACTATGAACATCACCTATGACCCCGCACATTGTATAAGGCCCCACAAAATAAACAAGTATCAAAGTGAATGTCAGTGGACAAATTATGCGAGGTTGAATCGTAATTATCCTTCGAGTCGGGACACGAAAAAAGCGAGAGAACCGTGGGAACAGCAGTCTGGTTAATCCAGTTTAATATCAGCAATAGCATCGCGGTGGTCATCTTTCTCAGTTGATAACCTAGTTGTGTCGTTGTGTCTTGGTCTGTCTATGTCTTGCTAGATAGATTGTCAGCCTAACCCAGACATCGTCCTTGACAAAAAGCTAGGGCGAAGGACAACTTTTTACTGTATTATGCTTGATAAACGGCAATGGGCAACAGTGTTTAGATTGCAGCTCGAGAAAGATAACAGCACTGTGCCACGTGAATATGCGTTCATTATCATGGTCACCGAAATGTGCTTTCCAGCAGCAGCCTCGGTTAGAATCAGTGCAGACAAAATGGATTCAAGGTTTAGTTCTGTAGCCTAGTACAGCGTAAAAAAGTTGACGACTATCGTTTTCTTCAGTTAGAACATGGTACCACACAGTACAGTAAAGTCACGGTAGCTCTAGCATCATTTTATCACTAGGCGACAAAGTTATTTAAGCCTGTGAGAGTGAGCAGACACAGAATTTCATAATAATAATAATAATAATAATAATAATAATAATAATAATAATAATAATAATCATAATAAAATCCTGTTTATGCTTCATAATAGAAGATCACAGTTGCACAAATGGATTGCCAAATGGAAAATATCTGATTGACATTGATTAATGATTGATTATTAATTAAAAAGTGAATTTTAAATATTAATTTACTGCATACTTCAAATTATATGATTTCACTCTCTATATTATTAATTATTAATACATGCTTGCATACAGACGATTGACAGTGGCTGATGTTTGTACCCCCCTTTTCACTATGCGACTCCTTCCGGACGTGTTCTGGACACTCGTTATAAAGCAACGCACCAGCGCCCGTAAAGCCACAGAGGAGACCAATGTCCCTCACCAAATAATAGATGAAGAGGGAAGTTCTCTGCGCACCAAGGGGTGGGAAGTGGTACCCCCTATGGAATGAAGAGGTGGAGTAATGTCCTGAGCCAGACAGGAAGGCAGAGTTGTGTTCTCTGGATGGCAGGGAGAGCAGGAAGCTGGTGTGAAGCCCATGAGGATGCTGCGAGCCACAGTGGCATCCTCTGCAGGGCAGAGTGAGTGGGAGGCAACCTGCTCACCAGAGTCAGGGACAGCGACAGACTGGAAACAGAAGGCCTCTTTCTCGTCCTCTGGCTTGTATGTTGCTGGCATGTCACTGTTGTTGTTTGACTGCATCACTTTGGCTGACACACCAGCTATATCCCAAATCACAACCCCACCCTCGTCCTCCTCCGGTGGAAAAAAAAAAGAGTTGCGAGCGGCCCTGCTGTAAGTTTGACCAGTTTGGTGCGCTGCATTTTGTCTTGCCACAGGCACATTTTGAGCTCCTGGATCATTCGTTTTTATTTTTTCGGAAGATCCAAAGATGTTCTGCTGCATCCTCTTTGTGGTCTTATATTCTGTCCCTGAAGAAAGACGCAGACAAGTGCAAGTGCTTTAACAGACACGGTGAAGTCAAAACAAAACAAAACTAAATCAGCATTCTACAAAGGAGCTATGAACTTGACCTAGGGCTTATTCATACACACAACTACTGCACAATAACACAGGTAACATGACACAGGGCAAGGACAAGCAGAAAATCTGAAACTTAAATAGTGTTTATCTCAGATGCGACATAATATGGAAGAAACTACTGTAGTACACACGATTTCATAATGCATACATGTGCTCTTCCAAATACAATGCTGTGACACATACACGTACATATATGAATATACATGGCATCCATGTCCTAATAACGAGATTTTTTTTTCCCGATTTTCTCCCTAATTTAGTCATGTCCAATTCCTCCCCGTCACTAGGGGGCTCCCACATTAAGGCTACTACTACCACTCAACCGGGAGGGCCGAAGACTATCACGTGTTTCCACCAAACCACGTGACGCCAGCCAACCGCATCTTTTCGAACTACTCGCTCATGCACCGTTGGGAGCGGCGTAACACACTCGGAGGACAGTGCTATCCGCTCCTTCCGCTCGCGTGAGCTCACAGACGCCCCTGATTGGCTGTAGAGCCGTGATTAATGTGGGAGCACTAAGTACCTCTCATCCCTCCCCTCTGAGAGAGCTCGGCCAATCAGCTCTCTCTAGACCTCCGGCTGCGAGAGGTTACAGCACCACCCGGGATTCGACCCGGCGATCTCCGGATGATAGGGCGAGCACTTTACCACTGCGCCACTCGGCATGTTTAATATATCTATGCATAACCGTTGCATTGTTTTAGGGTCAACAGGTCAATTTCAGAAAATTGAATTTTTCATAGCCTTAAACACATGCTTTATGTAATGTTTTATACAACATTTGTTCATAAACTCCATATCAGGTGTACCAGTAAATATTTAGTCCATTACGTCAATGATTTGACCTAAGGGAAGCATATAAATTAAAAATAGAAGCAGGCTAAAGCCAGATCCCTGAGGAACACATGCTGTAAAAAAAAAAAAAAAAACGCTTTGTGATAAAGTACTTTATGAGCAAGGCATCTTCATACACACACACACACACACACACACGCACACACACACACACACACACACACACACACACACACACACACACACACACACACACACACACACACACACACACACATCTATCTATCTATC
>JAAGKR010000998.1:0-67408 GCA_011419295.1 Clarias macrocephalus | reverse complement strand
AATTTTTCATAGCCTTAAACACATGCTTTATGTAATGTTTTATACAACATTTGTTCATAAACTCCATATCAGGTGTACCAGTAAATATTTAGTCCATTACGTCAATGATTTGACCTAAGGGAAGCATATAAATTAAAAATAGAAGCAGGCTAAAGCCAGATCCCTGAGGAACACATGCTGTAAAAAAAAAATCTATCTATCTATCTATCTATCTATCTATCTATCTATCTATCCGCCCAGGACACTGTCACCAGTTCACTTGTTTTCTTTTCTCGGACCAGTTCTGGTAGTTTTGACCATACTACCTGGGAACATCTTACATGAGCTGTTTTGACCATAAAGTCTGAACAGCGAATGTTGCAATATGTGTGCTGCTTGAACTCCGAGAAGCACCTGCGTTAATGCGTGCTCTAATCTGAGGTGCAGTAAATCAGCAGTGTCTGAGGCTGGTCATTCTAATAAACCTATCCTCTACCTAAAGTATGATCATAGTGTTTGATTGTTTTGGTGACTGTGTTTTCGGACTAACTGTCCTTCCTTTCCTAAAGTAATGGTAGAATGTCTTTTCTCTTTACATCAATGATCTAGTTAATTTCTTGCCATAATATGGATTTGTACGGTAGTAGTAAAAGCACTAATAGGATTATTGACGTTGTACCCATTCTTCCTTTGCACAACACAACTGATGGTCTTAAGCACATTAAGAAGGTGTGAAATGTTACAAAAGACAAACTCTTGACAAGACATACATTATGGAAAACCATTCCAGTTGACTACTTGATATATTGAATATGATGAGAGAATGCCATGCCATGTGCCAAGCTGTCATCAAAGATACATGTAGCTATCTGGAAGTTGAGAATCTTCACAGACATACTACGTGTACGTCTCACACACTCACAGTCTATACCGCTTTCAGGGTTCTGGAGCCTATCCCAGGAAACTTATGACATGAGGCGGGATACACCCTGAATGGGGTGCCAATCCATCGGAGGGCACAACATGTAGCTACTTTGGACAATCTAAAATATAAACATAGTCCGGGTTGTTTAAAACTTTTAATTTGTTTATTACATAATTCCATGTTTTCTTCATGGTTCGGATGGTTGTAACGTTATTCATTTACATTATTGAAAATAATAAAAATAAAGAAAAACCACTGAAGAAGAATGTGTCCCCAATTTTTTTTTTTTTTACATACATACTATAGCACACCTATCTATCCATGTAGCACTGGTCATAACCTATCTGTAATAAAAGGTTGAGAGTAAAGGTGGCAGGAATAAGGTTCCTCCACAGGGTGGCTGATCTTAGTCTTCATGATAAATTGATGATCTGGGAGAGGCTTGAAGTAGACCTGCTGAATTGAGAGGAGTTGTTTGAACTTGCATTGAAAAATGACAAAAAAGACAATTAACAATCCAAACCAAACAAACTAATTCTTGAATCTTCAGTCAGTGCACCTGATTGGGAAACTACCACATGGGGGTATGTATTTCTATAAGGCTAAAATACACATATAGCGCAGTTTGGTATTTGTTTAAGTATACAGAAACATTTCTTGTGTGCCAAACAGGGTTGATGAATAATCCTCAAATCTGAATAGTGTAAAAGTTATATTCATAATTGCAGAATAATCCCAAAATTCTAATTCAGATTTGTATTCGCCACATACAGTACACAACCATACGCAGAGAAGTGCTTACCCGGCCTAAAAATAAAAGAAAACAAGAGAGGCAAAATGCCAGTAGAAAAGAATGTAAAATATAAAGTCTACGATATATAATAATTTGTTACAATACAATAAAATAAAGTATAAAGTAGATACCAATAGAAATAATAAGAGTATCTCTATCATACCTAATGTACTCAGTGGCGAATGCTTTACCATTTTAAAGTTACTGAAAGTTAGTTTCAAAGACAAAAACTAAGAAAAAGAGGTCGCAGTCAGACATGACGACATCTTGAACCGTTAGTCGTGCCAATTTCGAAGGTAAATAATATCTGAAATTATTATCATATATTATCATATATCATCAAATCATAAATATTCCGTATGACTAACGTTTAAGTCTGTGCTTTGTAGCTATTGAGCGGCAGAACATAACAGCGTGAGGCTAAAGCAAACAAGTGGAGTCTCTGAAAGTGAAAAAAAAGGGTTTGAAGCTATTAAAGAGCCTTTAGTGTATTTTTTTGCTCATCTATCTTTTGGACAAGAGAGCATTACATTTAGTCACAGTGACTGAGCAAAAAGAATTGTGACCGAATCCCTGTCAGAAGATCGAGTCGAGCACAACAAGTAAAGTCACTCAATAAGATTAACTAGAGATGATTCTCAGCTCCCCGCAGAGTGCTTTAAGCCACTGTCTCTGCTCCGTCAGGATGAGCCAAAACAAACTTCCTTATAAACAGAAAGAACTCATCCAGTTGTGGTAATCCAAACACAGTCTGTAGCATCCAGATGCTTCTTTCTCAGACTTGTGGTCCAATATGAAGAGTCCAATGTGTTAGCCCCACAGGGAAATCAAAGTCAGCTTCACCAAATGCTGTTCACTCCAGCTGTTTTGGTACCTCAGAGATGAATGTAATTTAAAAAAAAAAGATTAAAAAAGATAGCAGAGAGCAGATATATAACTATATTTAGTTTATATTATATGGTAGTGGTTAGGATTGTTGCCTCCATGATTGGGAGTTCAAATCAAGTTCACATGTTCATCCTGTGCTTGAATAGGTTTTCTCTAACAGTCCAAAGACATGCAGATTAGACTAATTGACATTTCCAAATTTGCCCATAGTGTGTGACTGGGTGTGTAAGTGTGTGTGCTTTGTGCTCTGCACCTTATCCAGGTTATGCCTCGCCTTGTGCCATGAGAAAAATTTTAAGGGAAACTTATGGATAGATATTATACCACAGCGCAGCTGAATCCTCTAATCCGATTGATCAGATTATTCACCCATGACAGCAGATCTGACGATATTGCCAGCCGTATTAAATCACAGCTTCAAATCGCAATTTAATATTAGCGTACTTATTGTTATACCTGTTACAGTGTTATCGTGAAATTAGTACTGACTCGTCCACAGGAACGATCCATATAACTATATGAATGATCCATATAAATAATAAATGGATGCTGTGCTTAAACAGGAACATTGTAATGGGGACTTCTTAAAATGTATTGATGGTTTCTTGGCACTTTGAAGATTTTTCATGTAAGATTTTTAATGGGATTAATTAAAATGTAAATTTAAACCATTAAAAATAATTGTTTGCTAATTGCATCAAGGTATGATGTTATAACCCTAGCTCTTACTGTTTTCCAGTAACATCAATTTTGGTTACATGTTTTTATTACCTTCTAACATGCTGCATTCTTCATTCTGTTTTTTTTTTTTTAATAAATATTAAACACCAACACCTCTGGCCAGATCTCACACTTCAAGCTTCTTCTACAGCTCCAACATGCTACACTGCAGCCCTCTTTTACCCAGCTATGACCTTGACATATGGTTTGGCTCCCAGACGCAGAGTGTTGGCTGTGAGGCCTGACCGTGATGAGATTGGATGGCACCCCGTGGCACCTCAGTATGCATCTGGAAGAGGAGGATGTGAGAGGGGTGTGGCGTGAATGCTGTGTGTGGAGCACCGCTGGCGCCATGGCGATCTGTCAGGCCCAGATGTCATACCCTAGGAACAGCTGCATTGGCTCAAGGCAGTGAAAGATTGCCTTCCTCATCCAGAGAACCTGCCAGAGGCCACCGTGTCACACAAGAAACACAGCAGAGAGAGCAAACTGTGAGCAAAACTGTTGTCGCTTAGCACAGTTTTCGGTGAACCTGTTTAAAGCTCGCTAACTTGAAGTATTTCGTTAGTTTCCCTTGTCTTGTTGTCACAACTGTCAAAATGAACAAACGTTGCTTGCCGCAATTGTTCAGAATTAATGATTAGACTTGAATCATGTTTTCGTTCATGGTATGACTCTTAACCTGACCCAAATGTCCTTATTCTGTATGTGGACACCAAATTGTCTACTTATATGAGGGCTGTCAGGTATAATTCTTTACATTAATTCTTAAACATTAATTAAGTTTATAATTATGCTATAAAGGTTCCTTTAAGCATAAGGTGCTATAAGGTGCTAATACAGAGAATCATTAAGGAGAAAATGCAATGTACACAACAGTCGTGTCCTGGTCTTTATCCTGGAGGATAAAGTAGAAAATTCATTCATTCATTCATTCATTCATTCATTCATTCATTCATTTCTCATACTGCTCAGTCTGTCTAGGTATCTGGGGTTTGTCCCAAGGAGTTCAGGGTACCAGGTGCAGGACACCCTGAATGGGGTGCCAACCCATCACAGGGCACGATATCACCCATCACCCTATGGCAACTTGAGAACATTAATCAGCCTGCACGACACAAGGAGGAAACCCACAGAGAAAAGGGAGAATATGCAAACTGCATGCCGCAAGACCAGAGGTGAGATTCCAACCACAATTCCCAGAGAAGGAAGATGCATTAAATTAAATGTCTGAAACTTTCCCAAAAATGACTTTCCCAAAAATGACTTTCCCAAAAATGACTTTCCCAAAAATGTTTCCTGCATTGTGTACTCTTGTTCAGTTTAAGCATGTACAGTAATCTGAATACGGATTTGAACGATTGTGTTTTAGTTCAATATACAATAAATCCTACAGTATGTTCAACATTTAAAATTAGGAATTTATTTCAAACCAACCTGTGATAGATTACACCCCCATTCCAGGGTTTACCCCGCCTCATACCCTATGTCTCCTGGGATAGGCTCCAGGCTCCCTGCGACCCTGTATACAGGATC
Source organism: Clarias macrocephalus (assembly GCA_011419295.1). Classification (NCBI taxonomy): domain Eukaryota; kingdom Metazoa; phylum Chordata; class Actinopteri; order Siluriformes; family Clariidae; genus Clarias; species Clarias macrocephalus. Next base: position 62,567 of record JAAGKR010000998.1, on the reverse strand, counting down.
ACTCGGTATAGACAATAAGTAAGTGAGTGATGATTGCAAACCAAGTCAGTAGGATAACAAGTTCCACAAGGGCGGTTCAGTTTTGAGTGCAAAAGTCTGAACACTTTTCTGAATGTCAGATGTTTGAATGACACCCTGCCTGGATGAAAGATGCGCTGTTATAATACGTTAACATGCAGATATAATATATGGATACATTATATTCTAATATTAACACTCGAAATCTTTTTTTTTTCAGTTATATAAATGTAGACTGTTATTTTTAGGAGCACCCAAGCATTTTTTAATCTCTCTTGCAAATACAGTATATGTTGCAATGTTATTTCCAATTAATTAATTATCTTCACCATATGCTTCATTGAGGAAAAGAAAAGAAAACCCTATCAATGCATGTCTCCTGCTTTGCAGACTTACTTTTTGAGATAAAATAACTGCTAACGCAAGCCAACTTGGTGGAATATTCAGGCCATGTTGCCGCGTGTATATGAAAGGAAAATGTCATTAAGCGAACATGTAAATCTCTTCTCTAGTAGTAGTAACGTGAGTTGAAGGTGCATTGTTTATATTTTCATGCCCGGAAGCCAAGGATATAACTATTTGCAGAATCATGTAGCCTGAATCTCATCTGCAAATCTTACTGCTATAATTATAAAAAATATCTACACATGCAGATACACAGGGTGATGGCTTTATCATCAATTATTATTTTTTTCTTTTTCACAAAAGAGGCAAACCCTTATGTCCATCTAAATATGCCCCACAGATATGACCCATCTCACACACACACACACACACACACACACACACACACACACACACACACACACACACACACACACACACACACACACACACACACACACACACACTTTTAGCTTGACATGGGGTTAAAAAAATATGCTCACACCTGGGCCCATAATCCTGTCACATGACACAGTAACCTTTTCCATCTCATTCACTAAACTGTCCTCCAAACTAAGCTCGGATGAAAACATGTAAAGCAATAAAACAGCGAAGATGTGTACTTACAGTATATCATATTCTTTTGTATAGTTCTAATTATAGTTCTGCGCAAATATTCATGGAATCTCTGAGGATGTGAAATGGCTGGCAGCAACTCAGCAAAAAAACACAATTCATAAATCAGTATGATAGGCCTGTTAGACAACGTGTACATGATGCCTTATTAGTAGACGAAGACAAATTACAGCGGTAATGAACTGAACTGATTTATAATAATAATAAAATAAAAAAAACATATTGGCTTTATGATAGGCGGTACGGTGGCTTAGTGATTAGAACTGTCGCCTGTTTTCTCCATGCTTGACGGGTTTCCTCCGGGTACTCAGGTTTCAACCCACAGTCCAGAAACATGCAGATTAGGCTAATTGGCGCTCCTGAATTTCCTGTATGAGCATATGGGTGTGTACAGTATATGTGTGTTCCCTGCCATGCATTGGCACAACTTCCAGGGTATACATCAGCTTGTCTCCTGGGATAGGCTCTGTACACATGATAAAGCCGTATAGACGATGAGCGAGTGAGTGGCTTTATGATTGACGTGCTGTATGATTTAACACTGTAAAAACAATTCATTGTAACATTATTTCCTTTTTTAATTCCTTGAGAAATGAGACATTCATTAAATATATTAGTGTGATTTGTTTAAACTGACAACATATTTTGTATTGTATTTAATCTGAAGTTAAGTTGTATGATAAAAGCATGTGCATGTTTCTGTCGACTTTTAATGAAAACCGCCCGGAGTTGTATTTAATTTCCGCAGTAAATACAGTAGGCATGTGCATATTCAATACAATAAAAATGTCATATTTCTGCATTTTCGTTCTGCTTGCTTATTTGAACAACCTATTATACACTGCTAAAATTATTGACATTTTGAAACTAAGAAGTGTGCTACAGTATTAATAACAATACCCCCACACACACACCCCGACGCGAAGGAACACTTGGAAAATACTCTAATGGCAAACCCCTAGCCACAAAGCTACCTTGACGGCTACCTCTTGCCCCTCCAGCTGAACCCCGGAAATATTCTCAAACAACACAGGAGCTCAGGAGACCTTTATGTGTGTCTGAGTGAGTGGGCATCGTGGCCCCTTGGTATGTGGTCCCGGATAGAGAGGGGACTGCAGTGTGGAATAGGGACAGCTGTAAGCCGAAGCGGCCATGTGAGAGGACATGGAGCAGCTGCAGCCCCTGTCAAAGGTGTGCAGGACAGCTTCACTTTTCAGATGGGGAAACATAAGGCTTTAGCTGTCCATTCTGGCTCACCTAGCTGCATTCAACTGGCTAATGCTGCCCCACAGTGACAGAGGGCAATGAAACTATTTTGTTGTTGGCGGAGGTTATGGTGACCCACAAATTATCTGCTAAATCCTCCTACGAAAGTTTAGCTGTGTTGATGTTTTCAGTTATTGAGTAGAATTGATTCAGTGGCACTTTAAAATGTAAGGTCAGTGCTTGAACTTGAGCATATACTGTACATACACACATATGCGTATGTATTTAGTTAGATAGATAGATAGATAGATAGATAGATAGATAGATAGATAGATAGATAGATAGATATGTATATACAGTATGTAGCTCTAGACATAGCCCCTGGGTCAGGTATGCTCTGCCTCTTAACATTTGGACAGATGATAGAAAGGTGAAAGGGCATGTGCCTGGCACGACTGCTGTCCTGTGGATGTGTGTATGTGGATCTCCACCTGGGTCACAGTGCCTGGCCTTCTCCTCACCTCCACTGCACCTCCCCTTGCCATCTGGTGCAGTTGGGGATGAGCTGTGGCATAAGCTTGGGGCATGCAGCTTACAAATAACCTCAAAAAGGACTAAAGAACCAATTTTCAGTGGGCCGCAGGTGAGACCGGAGCACACACACAAACACACCATAAGCTGGAATAGTTTTGCTTTGCAAACTTCAGAGTGATCTAGAACACTGAAAGGCTTTTGTGTATGCATGGGTCCGTGTTTGTGTATGTTATTTTTTTTAAGCGGATGAAAGATATTAAATGATATACAGCATAGGAAGCACAGGAAATACAAATAGATGTAAATAACTGAAAGATCAACCTGGAAGAGAATAGGAAATCTGACAAATATCATAAAAGCACATAAAGAGCTAGCAGACATACAACAGGTATTTTTGTTTAAATATGACAAGACGAGATCCGACCACAGAAAAAGATAACATGCTAATATCTGCCGAAACATGCAAATAAGCTCTGATACAGGGAAATAAAGTTGCAAATGTGACAAGCCAATGTCAGTGAGATGAAAATGTAAAATTAGCTTATATCAGATTTTGACACATGATGTGCTGGTATTACAAAGTGTAACACTCTCTTAAGAATAAAAACCCTTACATGTTCAAGGAGAAATCAGTTGTTACCTTCATGTGTATACCTAATATTTTTTTTGTGTTCTGTTTGCTACTTTGCAAATAGAAATACTGTTTACAGTTTATGTTGACTTTGTGCAGCTGATACAGATGTGTTGGCTTAATGCTTAAGGGCAAACCATCTCTGCTCCAGGGACACCGGATCATGTGCTCTGATCGCAGCTTCCTAACAAGCTGGCATTTGAGAAAAAAATAGCAAGTTGCTGTACTGCATACGTGCCAAAAAAAAAAAAAACTGTATGTCTTGAAATCAGCAGCTTGCATCAATTGGTACTTCATAAATTATTTGTAATCTGTTATACACTAGGTTCCTAAAGACTCTAAAGCAACATGATATCTGATATAAATATGAAGTAGGGTATAGCAGATGCACCCTACTGCACAATGTTGTTCTTTTTTCATATTCTATAGAGAAAAATAGCGATGCAGAAAAAAAAATCAAGTTTAATTTGTTTCTGCTTTAATTACAAACTTTTAAACAGACAATTATGACATGAACAGAAGGGTTATCTAAAATTTAATTCACAAGCCTTTTTTTTTGTGACATATGCTTTATTTACTCACTTACTCATGCATCATCTATACCACTTTATTCTGTATACAGGGTCGTGGGGGGCTACTGTCTACTACTACTATCGATTGTAGAGGTACACTATATGGACAAAAGTATTTAGCCAAACCAGTTAATTATTGAATTCAGATTTTTTGATCAGGCCCCTTTAAATCCCCATTATAGGGCATCTTAATGCTTCAGCAGACCAAGACATCCTGAACAATGCTATGCTTCTAACTTTGTGGCAACAGTTTGGAGAAGACCATTTTCTATTCAAACATGAATGCCCCAGTGCACAAAGCAAGGCTTATAAAGACATGGTTTGATGAGTTCGGTGTGGAAGAACTTGACTGGCCCGCACAAAGCCCTGACCTCAACTCCACTGAGCACCTTTGGGATGAACTGGAACGGAGATTGCGAGTCAGGCCTATTTCGTCCAACATCAGTGCCTTGCAGATTTTGCCAAATACTTTTGCCCATATAGAGTATCTATCTATCTATCTATCTATCTATCTATCTATCTATCTATCTATCTATCTATCTATCTATCCACTGTAGAGGTATATTAGTATCCTATTAGGTAGTATGTTAAGGTAATGCAGATTCCATCAAACACTCTTCAGATAGTATTAGTCTACAAGCACAGCCTAATAAAGGAGAGAATAATTTTAAAATTCATTATTATCAAATCCTGCAAGGGGAAGGAAAAACAGCAGGTGTTATTAATGATAACGTCAAGCAGAGGTGCCATAGACACGTCTCTTATCAGCCAGCGGAATCTCGCGAGACTTCGGTGGAGGAGGCAGGAGGGGGCGGGGCGAGCTGGACCGAGCGTGGACGGGATGAGAGGGGCCAGAGAAACAGGCTGGCCGTGACGTCACCAGTCTTCCTGAAAGTCAACAACTCTATCGGCGGTGTGAGAGGAGAGGAGGCTCGGCGGCGCTTGGCAGGGGGTGAGGCTGCATCGCGCTGTGCTTTGGGTCAGTAGCTATACCATTGTTTGGGTTCGGCACGACTTGCTTGGCAAGCTTTGTTTCGTTTGTCAGTTTTAGTTCATGCTGCATTGTGAGCTGCGGAAAACAAAATAAAGCAGGGGGTGTGTAGGGGCAGGTAGATTAAAACAGCCGCTGCGTGTACAGTAGGAGGAGACAAGCAGATCCTGATGCTTGGATGCTGATGATGAAGATAACGCTCAGGGTTACAGTGTGTTATATTGAAAGAGCAGCCTCTCCTTCACCGCTGACACTTACACACACACACACACACACGCACAGTGAGGATGGAGGAGGAGGGCTCTGATGCTGCACTGTGATGCTGCGAGTTGGGAAACAGGATCACGAGGTGCATTCATCTGCTTCTTGGCCTAGCGTGTGTGTGTGTTTGTTTGTTTTTTTTCCTGTGCCAAATATAAATCCCCCATGCTCTAAAGCAGCTGCATTCAGCCTGTTGTTGTGTGTTTGCTGGTGCACCTTCGCCGAGACAACAATAACAATTAGCATGCGCTCTGGGCTCGGATAGAGGACAGCGCACCCAGAGCCTCCATTTTAACCGACACCATTCTCACCTCGGGGTTTTTTTTTTTTTGGCCAAGAAGATGAACTGTAATGATTAATTCTTGATTTTTATTATTATTATTTATTTTTTTTAACTCCGGCACGTTTATAATTGTGAAATAAAACGGTGAGAGTATTTGCAGGAGAAGCTAGGCTAGCTGTGCTAGAGCTGTTGTTGGTGTGTGTGCGTGCGCGCGCGCGCGCTCATTCATAACATTGTTTATATCCGCGCTCGCTCGCGCGTCGAGTCGCAGCCTGGTTACACATCAACAAGAGCAAGAACTGAACACGCCTTTTGTCCGTTTTGTGGCACTGCACTGTTTTTGTTTTTGCTACAAAAGCACTACAGCAGCACAACACAGCAAGGCGGTATGGGTACTCCTGACGCTTTATGGTTGTGTGTGTGTTTGTATAGCCTCGTGCGGCACCTGTCACCCAGAGCACTGCCTGGAACTTAATACTGTAAACATGGCAATATATTTAAAAATGTTACTACAGCATTAACAGCGAAAAACAAACAAACATAAAGAACTGGCAAAACAGTGCTGTGTGTTTGGTAGCTGTAACTCTTTTGAGCCTGGCACACTGAAGAGGTTTTAGCTCCAGATAAAGTTAAGTTAATAAAAATTTTTCTGAATCTCACATTGTTAGTCCTTTTATAATGCATCATTGAATTATATGATAAATTGAATATTAAGAATGAATTAGATGTACACATGTACCTTTTTTTATACTCAATAAAAGGATAAATTACATTTTTTTTTGCATATCCCAGATTGGAAATGGGGGTCAGCCAGGGTACAGCGCCCCTGTGCGTTACCTGCTTGAGCCACCACTGCCCTTTATATACTGTGTGTGTGTGTGTATACACACACACACATAATAAATATATATATATACACACACATACACACACAGTATATGTATATGGGGAAACTTCTCATGCTTTTGAGCAATGCTGAAGTGGTAATTTGTCAGTTAGACCTGGCAACACCTTTTCACACACAGCAATGGCTGATGTGCAGGCCAGCAAGCCCCTGATTCCATCACTAGCTTAGACAGAGTACAGGAAATGTAATGCCAAGAAAAGAAAGGGTTTTGAAACAAAAAGGAAGAATTTGATTTAGAAGGGGGGATGGGTGGTGGTAAAGGGGTAGCTCAGTGGTTAAGGTGTTGGACTACTGTTTGCAGGGTCCCAGGTTCAACCCCCAGCAATGCCAAGTTGCCACGGTTGGGCCCCTGAGCAAGGCTCTTAACTCTCAACTTCTCAGATGTATAATGAGATGAAATGCAACTCTCTCTGGATAAGGACATGTACCAAATGCTGTAAATGTAAATACAGAGAGTTGAAAGAAGAGCTATTAATGAAATTTTGACATTATCTCTGTTTGACTGCTATATTGTGAATTTACTTCTTTTTGTATAGATTTTTTGTGTGATGCAACTCAGCAAAACTGCTTCCCAAACCTTTTTTCTTCATGGACGTGTAGGTTCATTGTCCCCATTAATTTCTGTCGGGGCATTAAGCATTGATCTGTCCTGCTCCAGATATAAACACTTTGGCGGACCATGTCTTATGCAAGAAAATATCACTCATTTGCAGTGCTTATGATTTAAATTTCGAAAAGAGGCCTGGATTGTTGGAGTGGCCTGTCTTAGAGACAAATGGCTAGGAATTTTGACATCCCTCTTTTCTACTGTTATCAGGATATTAGTTCAGTTTCAAGAAAAGAGTAAAATGTCTGTTGAGATGCTGCTCTTAAAGCCAAGCTTGTGTATTAATAGTTAAACCTCACTTGCTTGAGAATATAAAACATTTTGGTGCATATGTTTCATCATAAAACTATGAGTGTTTATTTACTTTATGCAGGGATGTTTTTTCAAACAAGGCCTGGTTTATGAGGGGTGTTCAAATCAAACTGGGACTTGTGATTGTGCAGAATAACAGAGCACAGCTATGAGAGAGAAAACTACCTTTTATTTCTCTATATAATCTCCTGCTACACTAATGCACTCATTCCAGCCTTCAACCAGTGCATGGATACCGTCGAGGTAGAAAGTTTTCTCAGTACGGCAGAGCCAGGTTCAGACTGCCTGCTTCAAGTCTGAGACGCTGCCCTCCCAGGAACTCCTTTAATGGCCCAAACATGTGGAAATGACTTGAAGCGAGGTCAGGGCTGTATGGGGAATGTGGCAATAACTCACAGCCAATTTCCTTTAATGTGCAAGAGGTGTTTATGAATCGTTATTCACGGAAGTAAGGCTTATTTTAAAACGTTTGCCCCATTCAAATGTTTTACTGCAGCTTAGTCTCATCACCGTACTGCGCTTGAAGACTTCTGTAAATAACAATAGGTTTTACACCTTTATTTATGAGAAATTTGATCATAAGTAGTTGCTTAAGTAGCTGAATGCGTAAAAGAATCATTTACCAAATTATCTTTTTGATTGTTGATTGTTCAGTGACAATGCAAACGTTAAAAAAACTACTTTCTTTTCGAAACAGACACACAGTTCTGCTTTTATTTCAGTTAAGTAGAAAGAGAGCGAGAGATGAGCATGAGAGCACGAGAGGCGTCTGTGTTTGAAATATAGCTGCGGCGGATGAGCGGAACTCCTCAGAGACCTCAGACGTCCACATCCTGCAGTGTTCATTCAGAACTTTTTCATTTCCTCCATTCTGGTTTGCAAGCTTGGTTTCTGAGTCGCTCGTCGTTCATTCATCTCCAGTTTGGTAAGTGAGCTGCAGATTTTTGTGCTTTACCGTAGCGAGACGAGACGGACGCTTGACGCGATTGAAGCCGGAGTGAATTTCGTCACATTGTTATGACTGTCTTCAACTACACGGGGCACGGTGAATGACTCTACATGAATGAACAGCACGTATGAAATTTCAGTGCAAGCAAAAGAAGGGAAATGAATATTGTTTAACAGAGAAAGAGCGGTTGGCTCGGACGTAGCCCCTGCTTCCTATTTTAGTGTGACTCAACATGTAACTCGCCGGATAATGTTGCGATGATACAGAGACCACTGAAATACAGTGATGGCATGACACAATGGAAATCAGACTTGAGTCAAAACCGAAATAAGAATGTAAACATGCATAGTGTGTAAGCAACGTATAAATGAAAAGATGCACATTGTTTTGAAGCATTATTAAAAAGTATATAAACAAACACTTTATATGGATTAATTAGATGGATGGATTATATGCATTATATAGATTCATTTACTTTTTATTGCATAAAAAAAGATAGATTAAAGAATATACTGTTTGTGTGGTATCTTTGACTTTTCATGAGGTTAGTGCATGAAGTAAGTTTGAAATAACTGTTTAATATGCAGCAGTCTCTGCTTTTTACATGTTCTTGCAACTCCACTCAGTGTACTGTAGCTTGTTTATCTGTTCAGCGTGTGATAGACATGGAGTTCCTGCTTGGCCTTAAAATTGGTTGACCGCTATGAGTTTCTCACTTCCTGTGATGATTGCTAGCTGTCACTTCTACATGTCAGAAGCTTTTTAACATAGTGGATCAACAACAAACTTGACAAACTGGCCTAGTGTGGACAAGATACCGTATATCAATTTGCTAAAAAATAATCAAAGTTGTATATTTTTTTTCTTGAATTTCCTGAAGTGTGCTAAAGCCAACTATATTTTACGTGTTAATAAATAAATCCAAACTTAGAAACTTGGATGCCTTCATCATTGTTTTACAGTGTAGAAAGAGAAAAATCAGGAAATACCATGGAATTAGAAGATGTGTTCAAATGTTTAACTGGTAGTGTATGTTTGCCTTAGAAGTGGTGAAATAATGTTGTTCCTCTATAATCCTGCTGGTGGTGCGCTTTAAACTGTTCACAAGCACAACATCCTGTGGGAGCAAATCAGTTGCTTTAGTTTGTTTAGAATTGTAACAAATTCTAAAAATAAATATTAATGCAAACATTTAAGAAAATGAATAAATAAATAAAATCATGCTACTTACCCAAATGCAATACAAATCGAATCAGCACCTAGGTATCGTTATATTGTATCGGGGGTCCCTGGTGGTTCCCGTCCCTACCTCACGTAATATTTATATATTTTTTGTAACTCGTGTTCCTTCTGTTATGCTACTTGTCAGAAAGGGCAAAGATCAGCATCTGTGTAAATGACCCATACCTCGTTACCGCTGAACCAGGCCCCGCTACTGCCAAACAACTCCTCGCTACGCTTGAAGCGGATGTGACGTTTGTATTCATTCTCCCAGTGCTGCTTTTGTTACCATAGTAACAATGCTAACATTCCTTTTTTAGCTGCCAAAAAACAAATGGCCCATAAAACTTATGTGTATGCCAGTCTCGATTTAACTAAAAGATGACTAAACAGGATAAAATTGAGGATGTCAAGACAAATGAACACTCGTATCCATACAGAAGAAGCGAGGCTTGTTGTTTCCGGTTAATGGTGCTAACAGCTAACCCACCCATCATTTTTAGGAGTTTGGAAAGAATGGGTTAGTTGTTTATGGTTAATGGCTAACCGCTAACAGCTAGCCCACCCTCAATAAGCTCTTAAAAATGATGGGTTGCTAGATTTAATGGCACGCTTTAACGTTTATATTGCTAAACAGATTAAAATATGAAAACGTCTTAAGTTGTTTATTTTGCTTTTGGGAGAGGAGTTTTGTATGGAGCAGTGATTCACGGCCTAGTGAACCTGTTTTCTCTGTTTAAACACTCTGTAGTACAAAAGCATTTTTAAAAAGAGGAAACTGTAGACATTTAAAGAAGAAGAAAATGGAGGGGATGTGTTCCCCCCCCTCATGTTTTTTTGCATGTAGGGAGACGTTTGACTGTCCAAAATATATCAGTATTTGAATGATGGTCTAAAAATGTATTTTGCATAATTTGTCTCCAGAAAAGGCTAATGCATGGGTTTTTTTTTGTTGGGAAAAACAGTTACCGATGGTGAAAACCCCGTGATTATATGATTTTCTATATAAAATGTTAGTTATTCTGAATGTAATATTCAGAATATATATATAATATTTTATGATTTTATATATAAAATCATATAATTACTGGGTTTTCACTATCGGTAACTGTTGTGTGATGTGTTGAGCAATAAAAACCTCCAAAACGTAAAATATTTTTGTACACTTTTAAATGAGTATAACATTTCAATACGTTCATAAAAAAAAAAAAAACTCTGGGCTAATAATCAGATTACAGCAGTATTAAATTATTCTATAATAGTATACTATATAATATAATAATAGAACTCATTATAAGCTGTAACTCTGTGTGTGTGTGTGTGTGTGTGTGTGTGTGTGTGTGTGTGTGTGTGTGTGTGTGTGTGTGTGTGTGTGTGTGTGTGTGTGTGTGTTTACTAGTTTTAGATGCTTTTCAATAATTTATTACCTTGATAGCTTTTGCAAATTATCAGTTTTGGGAAGCCTCTTGACAAAAGCACTGTGGTGTTATTTGATTGGATTATATATAATTTTTTAAATTCTGTTTAAATTTAATAAAAGAAAATTGTTTATTTTTATTAATAAGAAAATCCAGTAATTTTATAGCAATATAAACAGGTTTTGAATACAGCACTGCTTTTTTATTGGCAGTTTATTATTAGGCATAAATGTGTTTTTAAAACAAAAAAATCAGCACTTTCTATTAACAGAGCTCATTTTTTATAAAAAATTTCATTTGTTTTACTTTTGACTGAGAAGCTAATTATTTTGAAAGTATTGATGTCCAGATTAAACCCGTTCACTTTACTTGACTAGTAAAAGATGTAATAAATAATAACTTTGACAGTAGTGGAATGTGATTTTCATTTCTGTAACAAAGTAAATAAATCATGGACCCTCGGGCTACATTTCATGGATGCCACATTGAAAACTGTGCCTCGGATCGGTCCTTCTTCTCATCTTTAGTTGTTTTTGTGTATTCTTGAATCGCCCGTGCAGATTGTTCATGACGGAAATGAAGAGATCTGGTTAGATGTGATGATTTGCTGTTCCGGTGCGCGGCGGATATGCGGGTAAAATCTGATTTTCTAGGCGTCTCGTATTACTGGAGCTTTATTTCCAGTCATACCAGTACCTCCTCAGATGGATGTGATTTAAAAAAACATGACGGGATGGCAGTTTCAGGAGAACTTTTGCTTAGTAATCTGATGCTGGTTTGATGCGAGAAGAGAAAAGGAAACCTCTGAGTGTCCACCCAGTTCAGTTAAAGGACAAATAAATAAATAACCCATCATATGTGACATGATTACTAAAGGTTACACATGGTCACATGTTTGGTGGTTAAGCCTTAAAGCAAGCCACACTGACTCAAGTTTCATATCATTTTGCCACAGACGCTCAGAGTTTACCGCAAGGATGTTGCTATTGGATCGGTATAGTCATCTTTGATATCTGAACATGCTTCTACAAAAGCTGATCAGTTGTAGCTGTTTAATATTTAGATCTTGATAGCAGTTAAAATGCGTTGAAAAATACATATCTCACTCACTCACTCATCATCTATACCGCTTAATCCTGTATTCAGGGTCACGGGGGCCTGGAGCCTATCCCAGGTGACTTGGGGCACAAGGTGGGGTACACCCTGGACAGGGTGCCAATCCATCGCAGGCAACTTTTAAATGAAATTGATACAGATTAATGTACATCCCTCTAAAACAGTGCAGATTGTTCATGACGGAAATGAAGAGATCTGGTTAGATGTGATGATTTGCCGTTCCGATGCGCGGCGGTTATATATTGCAAGTTGCAATATGTATTTTATTTTATTAATTCATTTTTTTGCACATTCTCTATATAGGTATATTTGCTTTTTTAATTGCTGGTTAAAAGTCAGTACGTCACAATTAAGTGAGCATTCGTAAGCATAATAATGATGTATTTCTATCTGCGTATGCAGTCTGTTTACACCATTGCTGAAACCCTAATCTGCTTCAGGAGGTTTGCTTGTGTTCTGTGCTCAGGTTTCTGCTTAACCTGCTTTCGGGCAGTGACTCTGTTGTGGCTAAGTGCCTCACAGTTATTCCAAACCCAGTTTGCGTTTCGGAACTAAAGCTTCTACTGGTCTCTGACTCCTGGAAGCATTATTGTTGAATATTACTTTGTTCTGCAAAGTAATATTCAACATTTTGATGTATATAAGGGATGTTCAAGTCAATCTGGGACTTATGATGATGTATCTCGTAAACAAATTGAAATTTACATTTGCGATCCAAAAGCGGCCATATGTCTGTGAATGATGATCTCCGCTGAGGTGGCTCTGTGGTCGTTGAACATTTACCAAGTGGGATGGAAAACTTGGCGATAGCTTTTTTTTGTCTGTGGGAACTTTAAAAACCATCTTTCAAGGACACCGCTTGCACAATACAGGCTTGGAGGTATTGCCATATCCCCTGTACAGTCCTGACCTCGCTCCAAGCCATTTCCACATGTTTGGACTATTAAAGGAGTTCCTAGTAGGCCAGTGTTTCAGACATGAAGCAGTCCAATCATAGCTACTGAGCAAACTTTCTACCTTGATGGTCTCCAAGCATGGGATAAATGGGTGGAGGGGGTTGCTGTGTAGGGTGACTTTAACAGATACGCACACACATACACACACACCAGTTTACTGAATAGTCTGTAATTCACTGTAATTCTGTTATTATTCAAAAGTCCCTGTTTGGTTTGAACCCCCCCCCCCCCCCTTGTCTGTACGTACATAAATGTACATGTAAATGTTATTTAAAATGTTGCATAAATTTTCATAAATGGACACACGCCCATGATGCCACATAAAACAACATAAATTACACAAGACTACACAGATCAAAGAATAATGCTAAAAGGCCCCCAGCTAATTATAGTGCTTACAATGTGTGCACAAGTATGCACAGTAAAGGACAATGCAGAGTCAACCAGTACTAAACTCTAACATGACTAAAAGTGCAAAAAAAAAAGACAGTGCAGTGAATTAATAATAAATGAGATGAGTGTAAACATGACATGCCGCTTGGCAGACACGGAGCAGACCAATAAAGTGCAGTCATTTTTAATGATTTAGCAGCAAATGTTTTGTGCAACACACGCACACAAAAGAGGAGAGGTTACCATGTGTTAGGAGTTTGACCTAAGTTGCTGGAAAGGGTGTAGTCTCTTTCTTTTTTCAATGAGGCTCAATTAGATCACTGAAATACTGTTATATTTGGTCTCAACCTGTAAATGTATAGTGGCATTATTTTTATACACCGTGACATTGTTTATGACACAGTGAATTTTAAAAGAAGCCTAGTTAAAAACCATAATCCATGCATCATAAATGAATAAATTTATTTAAACATAAAAAATGTGTGAACATACTGTACTTATTTTCTACAAACGTGTGTGTGTGTGTTTTTAAATTGAGGTACTGATAGTGGCATTGACACAGTTGCCAAGTGCGGTTCTGATTAAGGGTTAAACTTCTGTCTAATAGTGCGGTGTAATCTGTTAGACTGTTAGAGGTCTCTGTGTCTGGGCTATGTTGTAGAGTTGAATGTTTTGGTGTCTTTGTGCGCTCAGTAAGTGAGAAAATATTAACATGGATGCTTAAATAAAAGCAGTGCGCGACCCCCCTCAGATTGAGTTTACACAGCCGCTTTTCCTGAGAGCAGGTTAATCACGGAGGTTTTTTGGGGCGTGACTTTTACAGACTTGCTGGTAACAACACTAACAACAGAGAGTGAGCACCGGCAGGCTAGACAAGTGTAGCATGTTTGCTTTGTGCAAAAAATATAATCTGAAATAAATAACACCAACCTTGGCTTTTTACAGGCTTAATGGTTTTATAATCTTTAGAAACTGACAAAAATGGGGCAAGTTCATTCACTCACTCACTCATTGCCTATACCACTTTATCCTGTATTCAGGGTCGCGGGGGCCTGGAGCCTATCCCAGCAGACTTGGGGCACGAGGCGGGGTACACCCTGGACACTCGTACACACTCACACACTACAAGCAATTTGGGAACACCAGTTAGCCTAATCTGCATGTCTTTGGACTGTGGGAGGAAACCGGAGAATCTGAAAATCGAACCCAGACGCTGGAGGTGCAAGGCGACAGTGCTAACCACTGTGCTGCACCAACGTGCCATCTGGGGCAAGTTCATAATCAAAATTGTATCAAGTATAGATAAATAGACATTTTGCATCAGTTCAAACTGACCTACCCTACAATGAAGGTTTTAAGTTTTACCGTAGAATTGTAATGTAATTGCTCCATCAAACAGACACTTCAAATTGGTGGATAATCAAACTCGCATGTATCAGTTCACAGTGACTTTCTTTACATTTCCAATAATTTTCAAAAAAGGACTATAGACTTTTAAAGTAATCATTCTTTCTCGCACATGATTCTCATTTTTACAGCCAAAACATTTATTGCGCTCAAGTAAAAAAACAAAAAAAAAAGTGTAACAGCTAGAATCAACACATCCCGTTTAATTAACCCATACAGTAAGCTAGATCACAATTCGAATTGTACATGCCTGTCTCTGATCACACTGTAGTGCGCATGTGAGTCATTTATCTTCTGCTTAACACCGATATCTTAATCACAGCTGCTGATTGGCTGGTATTGTCCCTTCCTGGCCTCTGATTGGCTGGAATTGAGCAACCTGAAAAAATAATTTGAGCGTGCGCGAGTGGGAGTTTAAATGAGCGGAAATATTTCGCTCTTAGGTTTTTGACATGAAAATTATGGCATACCACTCCAACTCCATCAAGTAAACTGACTAGCTTGTGTAGGGCTGCATGCTTGTTACATGTCACTCAAGAGACAGCGGAATGCCATGAATGAGGAAAAGAGCTGATAGAAGTGATGGAGATATTAACTGAGGCATTCACTAATCTCTGGTCTGATTGGTGAATTAGTAGTGTGTCGTAGTACACTGTGTGGATGTGACCAATGAGCATGACTGATGTAGCATCTGGGATTGTTGTAAGTAAATCAGTGAACACGGAAATGCTGCGTAATCCGAATGCAGGCAAATACATGCAAGTGGATTGCCGTCATTCAGAAATGAGATTGTGTGCACAGTATGTATGAACCAATATTGTGATTATTTATTTTATTTAGTCATTTATTTTTTAAAAATAATCATGCAACCTTAGCTAATAGGTTCTCCAGCTCAGTATTATATAGAAAAAAATGGAAATAAGCCATGCAACTTAACAGTTGTCTGTCTGAATAGTAGAGAATCAACCTTAATATCTGTAAAATGAAATCAAATGGGAGGTTCATCAATATCCACACTGACTGCAAGATAATATCATCAGGTTCCTCTACACAAAGCACGTAACTTTCTTTAATCAAGTTTCGAAAATTTGGTCTGAGGTCATAAAAAGACGTCATGGAAAATTGTTGATGAAAAAGGGTATGAACCCTGTGGTTATGGACTCGCTATCATGTCATAAGGTTTACAAGGTAAGAACATGCAAGCTCATCTCCTCCATAGTTTATCGTCTGCACAGTGACCGTTTTGCATTAGGCGCTGATCGCTGTAGCTCTGCAGAGGAACGTACAGCCACACTCATGCAATATTCTGTATTAAAAAGCAAGGTCCAAGTTTACATCGGCGTGATGGCAGTGGACGTGAGCTCGCTGGCATTCAGAGGGTGCAGGAGACATGGCTGAATGCCTTGGGTTGCTGCCATGCAGGGAGAGAGGGAGAGACGCGGGTGTTGAGGAGGAGGAGGAGGACGTGGAGTGGAATAGTACGGCATATATCTTCCACCACTTTGCCATACAGAGGAGGGTAATGCGTCAGAGTGAGTCACAGCTGTCTCACGCTATAAGAGCTACCAGTTACGTCAACTCTGTTGTTTAAGGTGAACGTTAAATATATACAGCCGATAACCTTTACCGTGAATGAGTTTTCAGGGAGAGTAGACATGCTTATAGGAGATGCACTTCCTTTGGGATTGTAATATGTTGGTACGTCTGAGCTCATATCTCCAACTCGCACCTGTTTTGATCTGTTAATATGAGTATCTAATATTCAGCATATTTAATTTAATATAGACTGCTACTATAAATGTTACATTTGTTGTATGTTGAGACATTTATATTTTTCTGGTATAAAATGTTTTATTGTTTAATATTGTTTGTTCATTCATTGATTATGTAATAGCACTGATATGTTTGGAATTACTTTCCATTATCAGTTTTGGAATCACAATCATATATGTTTTTTAAACATCCAATTCCAGATCAATTCCCCTCCTCCGGATGATGATAATAATAATAATACTAATAATAATAATAATAATTTCCATTAGTCTGGGAGGGATTTCCTCTAGATTGCGGGGTTTGCGCATTCCACCACAAGAGCATTAGTGAGTTCGAACACCGATGTTTGTGGGAGGGTTCCTGATGAGCAGTCTACGTTCCAGTTTATCCCAAAGGTGTTCAGTAGGGTTAAGGTCAGGACCCTGGGCAGCACCCTTGAGATCTTCCACTCCAAATTTAGCCATACATGCTCTTATGGAATTCACATCGTCATGCTGGGACAGGTTCAGATAACTTAATTCCAGTGAAGGGAAATTTCTATACAACAGCATGTGCATCCTAGACAGTTGTGTTCTTTCAACTTAGTGGCAACAGTTTGCTGAATGCGTCAGGTGTCTACATACATTTAATAGTGTACATTGGCAGGTGGCACAATGGTGTAGTTGTTGGCACTGTGGCCTGGCACCCTCAGGGTCAAGGGTTTGATTCCCACTTCATGTCTGTGTGCGTGGAGTTTACATGTTCTCCCTGTGCTTGGTGGGTTTCTTCCGGGTACTCCGGTTTCCTCCCACAGTCAAAAGACGTACCGATTAGGCTCGCAGGATAGGCTCCAGGCCCCCCAGGATATTTCGTATAGAAGATGAGTGAATTAATGGATGTTTTTGACAATGCATAACTCAGTCCTCCAAATGACAAATTTAAGAAAAGTTAGTTAGAAATGTCTTTGCATATCCTAACTTTTGGGGTCAGGGTAGCACGGGTGTTTGCCTGCTTATTAGAAGCTTCCTGGTTTGAGCCGACAATGTTGGGCCATTGAGCGAGATCCTTCACCCTCTACGGACCAGATACTATCGAGCATTAAGCTGGCCACCTTACCATTAAAATTGTCTCTCCAGGGAGGTGAGTATTTGTTGCCTGATGTGCTTAGTGGCATGTGGATGGAACATATACCGTATCTCAGCTGGTTCAGGGCACAGAGTCAAACATAACGCAGTGTCTATGGATCAGAGAGGGTACGGATCTTGCTCAAAGACCAACCAATGACATGTTGGTGATACTAGGGCTTGAACACACAATCTTCTGATCAGTAGCCCAAACACTTCTGAAGTCATGGAATCACTTTAAAAGTATCTTGCTTTCTTTACATAGCGTTTGCTGTCAGCCTCAACACCTACACAGAACCAACCATTATAAGGAAATGGGAAAATGTCAAAATGACTGTTTGAAGTGTAGGCACAAGTGTTAAAGATGCATTAAGTAGAGATTAGGTTGAGACACACTGGAGTGGCCCTTTAATATGGTATCTGTTTTGGGGTCAAACATTTTGGATTAAAGCTACACGAGGTGGTGGGAAGGAGTCAAACCAGTCTTTTAAGGAATAACTAGGCTGCTTTTGATGGTGTGTGACAGAACCTAATACAGCTTTATTCCCCCCCCCATTCAATTTTTTGTCAGCCTGCGAAATTACACTCGTTGAAGTCATCGTTTACATTCTAGTCAGGTCCTGACAGCAGGCCTGACGCTTCCTAGAGTTTAAACTGACCTCATGCATACTTCCTGCTGCAAATCAGGGAACACGGAGGACATTAATCCTGATTCGTTCCTTTCGCCGAGTCTATATCACATTACTAGCAGTTTAAGGTTATAGCTCTATGCAGCTCAGACTGCTCCGGCATCACTCGAGAAGCTTTCCACCGAGCTTTTCGCAACAGGCAGAGTTCTCCAGATGGTGTCCTTGCGCAGGTTTCGCTTGCAGCACTCCACCTGAATTCAGAAGGGCTGCTTTTACGTTCACCTTAGTAATGACTCCTTTAATATGCCGAGCAAACATAATTAAAAATCTATCTGTACCAAGACATCAAATTGCTTACAGATTTAATGCTTTAATGCAACTAAAGCCTCTCGCACACATTCAACCTTCAATTTAAAAAGAAAACAAATGCAGTCAGGATTTATATGAAAAATATGACATTTGAAAAGACAGTTTGTGTAAAAACACACAAAAGTATAAACACACTATAGATAACCGTGTTTTAAATCCTGTGCTAATCGAACTCCGCTTCTCGAAAGAGACAAACCGCCCAATTAGACTGAAGAAATTTGTTTCTTTTGTCTTCGGGACATTATTTTCTGAATGTTGAAGATTTCTGGAGTTCCTGTCTTTTTAACCCACTGATTTATTAGACTCCTTAGTTACCTCCTTTTTAAAGTTCATTCCAAGTGCGCTTTTACATGGTTGCCGTGTTTGTTTAGTCCCATGGACTAAAATATTTGACGTGTTTGATTATAATTGAAAGCATAACCTCTAAAGAAACTATGCCTAATTTACAGTAGGCAGCATCATAAACATACAGACCTTGTACTGTACAGTATATTTATTGTATTTCTAACACAGAAATGACTGTAATTAATGCATACATCATCTTTGCAGTTTATTAGGGGGCGGGGTGCGATGGCTGCTGGGAAATTGAAGACTTTAGAGAGATTTTATTGTATTGCAGAATTGTTTTTTTTACAGTGTATGTTCAGATCTCATGTTATGTCATTTCTGATTTGAGCAGAAAATCTCCTGTACATTCTGAATCGTGTTTAAGACACATTTGTAAATCATATCAAATTAGATTTGGAGACGTACTTCTCAGGGTAAGAAAGGGGTAGTCAGGATCTATACAGTATATTCGATCATTATAACTGTTGGGCGTATGATGAGAATGCAGAGCTCTCTTTATGATTGACAGGTCTTTGTGATCGACAGGTGATCTGATTCAAACCTTTTAAGATCCACCGTTCAACTTTTGAACTTTCCCCTTCCACACCCTACTCGGACGCACATCCGCGCCATTACCAAGACGACAAACTTGTATACACAATCAACAGTGACTACAGTCTGAACAGACAAATTGGATTTGCTTACGTGGAATTTGCAATGCAAAGAATCACAAAAGATTTTTGGATTTTGCTGTCTGAAAGGACGGCGCTTGTTCAGCAAGCTGTTTTCTTTGCTCTGAATAACGTGAATTGTTTTACATTGACTATGTAAAACTTTGACTGATGCATTTCTGATGCTGGTGCGAGTGTATTAGGCGCAGGAGTGTTGGTGTGATTTTTTTTTTCGGTGTGAACTGTGTAACTTCCTACAAGAACCTCCTCCTGCCTTTAGTTGATGCATGCATGACTTCTCCTTAACAACCTTTAGTCCAAGCATTCTGAAGCTTGACTAGGACCTGCACGATTTGATTAAAAAAAACAAATCACCTTGCGATTGTTGTGACATGTAGGAGGAAACCGGAGCAAACCCACTCATGCAGACAGACCCAGGGTGGGAATCGAACTCTCGACCTCGGAGGTGCGAGGCCACCGTGCTAACCACTACGCTATGATGTCATTGCTAGTTGTTTACATTTAAAATTATTTAACAAGTCCAATACAAAGCAGACTTACAGATTTCTGCTTGCTGCTTTGAGAAACACTTCTCTAGTAGTTAATCAGTGGTCCGTTTCTGTCTTCATTACTACTGATAACTGGATGTTTTTGGTATGTGGATTAAAATTTTTTTTAAATACTGGCACATATTCAATAGCAAGGCCAGTTCAATAGTTTTTTGCCATTCATTGAAGACATTTCTGTTTGATATCAGATAGTGAATGAGACGGCAGATCGGAATTTCAGCATTCATTTGCCGATATTTACATCTAGATGTGTTAATATCAACCAAAAAAAGGAATATGAAATTGGAATAAATGGCAGACAGGCGATAATCTCTGAATCAGTTCGAGCCTAAGGTTAAACTTATCAAGACTGCGTTTGTTGTTGAAAAGGATGAGACGGTGTGATGACCAGGGAGCTGTCTACGGGAGAAAAGCTGAAAAAGAAAAAGAAAGAACTTGGAAAAGGAAAAACAACAGCAGTCAGTGACCGAAACATTGTAAGTGGTGTGAGGAAAAACAACAGTTAGTGACCTCACTAACAACCACGACAGAGCCGCGGATGAAGGCATTACAGGTTCCTCGCCAAAGACCGGACTGGATGCTGAAGAGCCGCGGAAGTTCTGGAACCAAGATTAACTTTTACTTCTAAGTAATGGAAAGTGAGGAGAGAGAAAGGATCTGTTCATGATCCAAAGAACACAATCTCGCTGGTCATGCATTGTGGAGGTAGTGTCATGGCTTGGGCTGGCATGGCTGCTCCTGGAACAGGCTCAGTAATCTTTATTGATGATGTAACTCATGGTGGGAGCAGCAGAATGTCTTCAGAAGTCTACTGAAGAAACTGTTCTGTCTGCCAATTCACAGAGAAATACAGCAATCTTACGGGGAGAAACTTCATCATGCAGCAAGACAACCACCCAGAACGCACTGCCAACAAAGAACAAAGGACTTCACCTTATTCAGTATGCATTTCACATCCTGAAGAGGAGATTGAGGGGTGAAACACTGTACCCAACCCCCCCCTTCGTTGTTGGCCTGGGTGTTCCAATACTTTAGGGACCGCATATGCTCGGCGACAAATGTTGCTGGGAGTAAATACTAAAAAAAAAAAAACAGCCAGATGATGCATTGTCAAAAGAGTGAAGTGCTCTTACATGCTCTTCAGTGAATTAGTTGAAAATGTGTAAATAACCTGATAAAAAGACATTGATGAGAAGAAATAAGAAGAAATTTAGTCAACAGAAGTGACTGATTTAATCCACGATCATTTCCCCTCTGATATTCGGGTAAGCGCCTTGTTGAGTGATGAGAGCAGGATGGGGGCTCGTGTCTAAATGCTGTGAGTGAATTTAACCTCAGGGGATAAAACAGACTTAGATGGATTGATGCTGAGCCAAGAGAAATCTTTTTTTCTTTTTTTTTTTTTTCTTTTTTATGCATTACATGACAAATTCTACTAGTTTTGGATTTGTAGATTTGAAAGAGCATTTTTTAGATTTAGATTTTCAGCCTTTTCACTTTAAGGCGTAATCAGTGTTTAGGTTACCTGTGGTTGACTTTATAGAACATGGACGCGTCATGTGACTTGGTGCTCTGTAATCCTTAACAATCCAAGTGGTCTGCCTACTATTCTGTGTCATCTTTTGAGTGCTGATCTTGTTAAGTTCAAGATTCTTGGCTAATAAATATAAATGGACTTGCAGCATGTCTAAAATCAATCATTTTTGCCTAAAAAAAAAAAAGAAAAAAAAGCGCCTATTGATGGACCATCAGTATTTACTTGTACAGAACATCAGAAAAGTGTTATGCAATGCAAGGAATATGGCGATATACAGTACTGTGCAAAAGTCTTGCGCCATCCCTCATTCTTCATATTAATCTAAATTAATGATGTACTTTAAATTAATGAAATGGAAACTTTTTTTTTACTGTGACAGGCTGCAAATTGCCGAAAGATACCATTTAAAAATGGATTGATTACTGTATGTAACAACCTCAGCAGCAACCTCGTTTCCCCTTTCGTCTTGTCCAACCGTTTAGCCTTCAGCATAATTATTCAGATGTCACTGTGCTTAACAAACTGCTTAAGAAATATTACTCGGGTACAGGGACTGGACTGAATCTGAGAGGCGAAAAATGCCCTTAAAGAAGCCTGGAGAACTATTCCTCAAGACTACATCAAAAAATAAAGGAAGATCTTTTGCTTTGAAAGCAAAATATGAAAAATAATTCAGGCCTGGCTCAAGATTTTTGAACAGTATGTAATATTTTGCTCTTGTGCTTCGTGCCATATACATTTTGATATGTTCCAGCAATAATGTACTGTAGCATGTGATGCTTTTTTTTTGTGTCAGGAGAGTTTTCACACACATGCTGACATTTGCGACATTTCTTAAGCACTAGTTACTACAGTTATTATTATATTCCCTACAACAAATTATAAGTATACTGGGTATGACTCGGACACACCTCTGACTTATACAGAATGTATCGCATCGCATCGCAGCGTAGCGTGTCAAAAGCACTCGGAATACGTCCTACGCAACCCGACTGCAAAAAAAGACAAAACTGCCTAAATTTGTGCATTATACAATTTTGACCCTAGTGAAAGTCATGTTGTATAGGTTGGCGATACAGGTTGGCATCCACAGCTGGCTACTTTTTGAGAGTGAGGCAGTGATGGAGCAGGAGGAATGAACATGGAGGGCTTGTTTTCCATGGTTGCTTATCGTTTGGCTAAGAATTTGGGTGGGAAGGAGGGGTCGAGACAGAGAAGCGAAAAATCCTTGCATTCCATTTTTTTTTTTTTTTGTGTGTGTATTTGTTCTAGGCTGAGTCACTGCTGAGGAGTGGGAAGGTCTGAAGAGTGTGAGAGAGAAGAGGCAAAAGGAGGGGGATAGCCTGCTCCATAACAGCTTCCACAGGAGCGAGAGAGCGCAAGAGAGAGACACGACAAGCAAAGCGACACAGAGAGAGAGAGAGAGAGGGAGAGCACCAGGCAGGGAGGGAGCGAGACGCTGACCCCTCCTCTCCCCTCTTCCTCTCCTCTCCTTCTTTCGTCCCCCCCCCCCCCCTCCCTCCTCACTCGTTCTGGAGCTGGCGTGTTGGAGTGGAGAGCACACCGTGACGGAGGCATCATGAGCGATGTCACCATCGTCAAAGAAGGCTGGGTGCAAAAGAGGGGTAAGTGTCTCGCCGCTCTCAGTTAACTAACCGGCTCGGCTTGCGCGTGAATGCGAGAGTGTACTGTCTCCAGGGATGGAGTCCTCTATCATGGGTGGGCTCTACTGCTGTAGTATGCCACAGCATGGCTTCAGTCACATTACGCTTGTAGATGCCAGCTTGAGGATGTGGGCGTGCCTCTCTGTGCTTGTGTGTGTGTGTGTGTGTGTGTGTGTGTTTGCACATGTATGTAACTAAGTAGACTTTCACACTACATAGATGTGATGTAGAGCATCCTGTGTAGTGGTTATAGCTGCCCTTTTGATGGGGATTTCTGAACTCACACACACACACACACACACACACACACACACACACACAAGCAGTCAGTCACAGGCTGTAACATGGTGCTGCCTCAGAGTCCTTTAGGCTTATAAAGGAACATGGTCTGAAATCTGTATTCCTATGGCAGGTATTTCGCAGGTCGTGGTATGTAAACACAGCATCCATGCTCACTGTACTGCGTAAATGCCAGCAGTTTGTGCTGGACGTGAATGCAAACGTGTCCATCAGGGCCAGCCTGCACACACTCGACACTCTGAGGTGGCATCTTTAATTATGGGATGGATTTGTCACTGTGTTGTTTTGGATTTTCCTGTTCATTATCAACCCTCTCTCTCTCTCTCTCTCTCACACTCTCACACTCTCTCACACTCACACACACACACACACCAGCTCACCGTTTTTCTCTGTCCGGCTGTTTGGGTGTGTGAGAGCCTGTGATGTCTTTGCCCTTGCTTTACTTTCAAGTCCGCCCCCTCTGTCCCTATTGATCCTGAAACGAAGCAGGCTGCTGTACACCTTAGCACTACCGTAAATGGTACTAGTCCTATGTACATGTACAAATGGGTGAGGTATTAAAACAAATCCTAAGAGAGACTTGGTAAGGTGCTAGACCACTAGGAACAAACCTCAGGGCTGAAGATCACTTTCCCCAAAGATAGCTGACTTTCGATGATTGTTGTGGAGAACGTTAAACCATCAGTCAAGAATCAAACCAGAGTATTATGTTTCATCCTTACATTTTATTCCTTGCGGCACGTGATGGGTGACGCTGTTACCGTAGGAGAGAGCAGTTCTTATAAGGTAAGGGTGATGAGTCAGAGTCACTTTTTCACACTCGAGCCTTAACATATAGTCTGCATCGTAAAACTGCAGAGGTGGAAAGAGTTCTCAAATCTCCTAACTGCTTTGTTTCCCAGACTGCCTGTTCGACGCATCGCATTTCCACTACTTTGCAACTTCAGACCAATCAACTTTAAGTATGAGAGGATGATTTTCAGGGTTCACTTTTTAGATTTACACTTGAAAAGATCCTGCACTTCTGTAGAAATCATGACAGTCAAGTTTAAGTGGAGTACAGTGTCTGTTTTGTATTTTTCTACAGAACTGTTTGGAACCGTCTTCTTTTCATTGGGGTTTTCTTAGCAGCAAATAGACCTACCATAAAAAGAAATCATAGTGTAGACCACAGAAATCAATGAATCGATCAATCCATCAATCAACCAATCAGTCATTAATGAATTAATTAGTTCTTAAGTGACTGCTTAAGTCGTGGATTCAGGGCCCATCCCAGGAGCACTGGATTTGAACCATGAGACCATTTGGGGTGTTTACGATTGATTTGTTCCGTGTCCAGGAATGTTTGCTCCTCCCCTTCCCACTCTCTCGCTGCCCAGACTTCACATTGTTTTTTGTTCTTCATACTCAGGTACACTTGCTTATTTACACTCTCCGATAGAGCAGATGGTAGTGTGCACCTACTTGGTTTGTGATCCAAAATGAAATGAGAAGAAGAAGGAAGGAAGTTAACCTCTGCACACTATACCTAATAGTATTTATATTTTAGCTAAGTGGTTAAGCCAGTGGACAACGGTTCAGAAGATCCCAGGTTCAAACCCCACAACCGCCAAGTTGCCTCTGTTGCAACGCTCTCGTCTGCCTTCGTCCTTCATCAGCTATGGCTGTGTAGGTCAGAGGATGAGATTTGCACGGATATTTTGGAGGAGACCGACGTCACTGATGTTGTGTCTAAACAGTGATCTACTGCTTTGCTCGGGTACGATTGCCTTCCATGTCTAATTCGATCTATGTCCAAGTACGCTGTACTGTGCCCTAGACCACCTCTTCAAGCGGGCTCGGCTCGTGATTCCCAAGCCTGGGACGATTGTTCTCTCACTAATCGAAATGAACCAGACTTTGGGGTCAACTGTTCTTGTAAACGATCACAAACCCCTAATGTAAAAACGCCCATTTTAGTTTCTTTTAAATCAATCTCTAGTTTGTTTTCTTACTTGGTGTGGTTCGTTTCATCTGGTGTGATCACACTCGGATGTGGACCAAAACAACCACGCTGGGACCAGCGAAAAAGAGATGGTCTTGATCCAGATCATCTGCCGAACTCTGGTTCATCCTCCTGATAAGAAAGCATAGAGAATCAAAACCGGAAGAATGTCCATACCTAATGGATCTTCAGTTATTGAGCTGTCACAGTTCAATAGGATTAATGCATATGCCGCCTCCTGCATCATTGTGATATAGGCCTTTGGTGACTCCAGTGCATCATCACATTGTTGTCCGGCCGTAGTCGCAAACAGTCACATCCATCCTAGAATTGTCTCTCCCATGTCACAGAAACATGTAGTAATCCACCACACAGGATCTTCTTTCTGTATTTAGCCAAACACATACTGTACAACCAATAAGCGGAGATCATGTCCTCGCATCGTTCGAGATTTTTCTCTGCGTGGAAAGGAGCCGAGCCAAAGGGAAAACGCTATACGTTTTTACGAGCTCAAGTGATTCAGGCCAGAGGTGTGAACGCACTCTTGGAGTAGAAAACTAGAGAACTTGGAGGAAACCCACATGGACATGGCACAAACTTATGAAACTCCATACAGACAATAACACTAAGCAAACACCCTGATGGAAGCATGATACCAGCAACACTCTCTCACCCATTCTCGATACTGCTTATCCTGTTCAAGATCGCAGGAGGCCCGGAGCCTATCCCCGGGGAATCGGGGCACGAGGCGGGTTACACCCTGGATGTGGTGCCGATCTATTGCAGGGCACAAGCGCACACACTCACTCAGACACACACTGTGGGCAATGTCTGAGTGACCGTCGGATGAACCCAAAGCACCCGGAGGAAACCCACCAAGCTCAGAGAGAACATGCAAACTCTAAGCACAATGACCAAGCACGTAGGCAAGACTTGAACATCAACCCTGGAGGTGCGAGGCTCAGTGCTAACCACTATATGCCACCGTGCCGCCCACCAGCAACACTATGTACCTTAGCGGCTTCCTGTATGAAAAAGTCCCCTTTCTGTGCTAATTGTCACATGAATTGTTTACTTTGTAAAGGTCATTACATTCATGAAACATTTAGTTGATCATTGCAAATAGGAAATAAGTGACTTGACTTTAAAAACTGGAATATGGTTTACCAACTTAGTACTGTATGATGTTCGAATGCTGATTGAATTGAACTGTGTGTGTGATATTGTTTATATGTACATTAGCAACTAGGGCCACGCCTGGGTTGGGCCTGAAGATGTAGAATGAAGAAAAAGTTGGTGTGTGTGTGTGTTCGTGGACTGTGCTGGGAAACAGAGCTTGTTGTGTTGGGCTTGGCTGTCGGCCAGGATGACCCTGATCAACCCTCTCCTTTTCCTTTCTTTTCCCGCTTTGTCTCCTCTACTCTCTCTCTCTTTCTGTTTCCATTATTGCTTTCACTCTGCCTTCTCGGACTCTGCTCCTACCTTTAATTTCCCGTTTTATTGCTGTCTCTCTCTGTTTCATCACCCCGCTTTTTCTTTACTCTTCACCCTTTTTTTTTTCTTTTGTATCTTTGTGCTTTCTCCTCACCTCTGTGGTGCTAGACGAACGAGTATTTGCACCAGCAGAAGTTTTTTGGCAGCGTCCCTCGCCTGGCCATCTATTCAGATCTCTTTAAAAAAAAAGTGGGATTGTGTAATGTGGAAACGGACAGAGAGCGAGAGAATGAGAGAATGAGCAGAGGATGACCGAACGGATGACATAATTTCCTGTTTACTACACCACTATGAATGGGACACTAGGAGCTCCCACCACAAACAGAGACCTATTCGACTCTCACTAAAAACTTCCTCCCGGCTCTCTAATTCATGCTCCCCCCCCCCCCATCATTTTTTTTTTTTTTTTTACACTGGTGCTGTTTGACCGCAGATGCTCTCTTGCACTAAGGCAATGAGATGCAATATTAACTGTATTTTTATGTCACTGTGCTAACATACTGCATAACGCTCATAACACATTGAATATTTGTTGTATTTTTTTAAAGATGAATTACATTGTGCATCTTATACCAAAGAGGCTTTTTGAGTAATTTGATGTCATGTTGTGAATTTTTTGTGTGGCATTAATAATGTGTGTGTGTGTGTGTGTCTGTGGATCAGACCGTCGAGCTTAGTGCTGGGAGTCACATGGTTGCCATGCTCTCTCCCGCAGGACTAGGAACACTCTGTACTGAGAGGAGGATGCAGTGATATGAATGAATCTCTCTCTCTCTCTCTCTCTCTCTCTCTCTCTCTCTCTCTGTCTGCATATATGTCTGAGTCTTTTGGACATTCAGTACACACATGTGCCACCTTTCTTTCATACATCACATCCCATCCATGCCTTCACAAACTCTGATCACATTATTGTCACATTTATGATGTCCCTTGAGGAAGAATTTATATGCTTTCAGTCAGAGCTCATATACACATCTCTCTCTCTCTCTCTCTCTCTCTCTCTCTCTCTCTCTCTCTCTCTCATACACACACTGACCTTGCAGCTCTTGTTACATGCTGCACTATATCATTTGTCTCATTTCTTTCATGTCTTTTAGTATAAAGCTCACAAACGTTCAATGCAGTCATCTCCTTCTTGTGATCCATGTCCTCCTCTGCCTCCTCCTCTCTCTCTCTCTCTCTCTCTCTCTCTCTCTCTCTCTCTCTCTCTCTCTCTCTCTCTCTCTCAGGGCCAAGCGAGGACATTGTGTGCGGTCCCATTTCAGAGTTTATGTGCTTCTTTCTCTGTTCTGAACTATAAGTCATGTTGAGTGCTTTGGCCCGGCTCTGAATGTGCCATCGGGGCCGTAGCGTTTGCACGACGTGCCCAGTTTGTTCTTTCTCACAGTCCAGCATGACTTACTCGATGCGAGTCTGATCGAGAGGGCCGACGGTGGTCTGATGTAACCACGCCCTTACTGATGGGCTGCGAAACTGCTGCTGAGAAAGGAATCATGGATGATTCGGGGATGGACGTTTATGAAACACAGACCACAGCTAACGTGCTATGATCCGGAAGATCATTTTAATAACAAAGTCAAAAGAGTAGTGAACAAACTATTAAGCTTCAACGTGTTGCCCAGTCTCATGTTTTGGTTGCCTAGTAACCTAACTGACTAGGCTAAAAAGTGATAATGAACATAATGTGATTATGTATGGAGAGCTAGTCAGTCACATGCATTAATACAGGCTAAGGCAAGCACATGAGATTAAAATGATTATCCTTTGCATCTTCACCACGTTGCTGGTG
The DNA here is from genome assembly GCA_011419295.1 of Clarias macrocephalus. Taxonomy (NCBI): domain Eukaryota; kingdom Metazoa; phylum Chordata; class Actinopteri; order Siluriformes; family Clariidae; genus Clarias; species Clarias macrocephalus. The sequence goes on along the minus strand of JAAGKR010000998.1, from coordinate 33,556 downwards.
AACATTTTGGCTATGATGAGATGTGGTGTGCACTTCTTCTACCAGTGTAACTGATATAATTTGAGTCTCCTGATATGTCTTGAATTCTGTGACTGCTTATTTTGTGTTACCGAGCAGGGTATTCTGGATACTGAGTAATCGTCTGTCATCCATGCGAGCAAATGAATCCACCTAGTAAAAGCCCTTCCACATACTCCCAGATCATTTGTCAAAGTCATAATGGAGTTATTTTACAAATAACCTTTAGCCCAGACACAAAAACCGCTTGTTATGGATGCCTGGGCTACTGTAGTAATGTTTTGACTACTCTCTCTAATAATAATAATAATAATAAAAGTAAATTAGGAGAAAACAGTTTTTCATTCACATTGTATTTTATACACCTACACGCTTTAAAATCTATAAATATAGTTAAAAATGAGAGTGTTAAAATATGTTGCCATGATGCCAGTTAACATATATCGTATGAATAGGATTTTCAGAAAAGTAAACGATCAAGAAAACATAAAATGATGATCCTTATTAAAAATACAATCGTTTGTACGGCCCGTATAATATGAATGTACGAGTTCACCAGACATTCTCCAAAGGGCAGCTGGGATTAAATCAGCAGTTTAATGAATCTGGAAGGAGGGAAGCAGATTAGACTAAATTTCAATAAAGGGTAATGTCCTTAAAGCACACTGTTTGGTTAAATGAATGCAGATTTGCTGTTTGCAATTTGGGCCTTCACCCATCTACTGTATAGACTTGGAGCTTTTACTCAAAACTGAATATTGTGTAATACATTGTTTTTTCTTTTATTACTACAACCAAATAAAGTTGCAGTCGGAACTTCATACACGCCCATCATGAGCATAAATGTCACAGCAATATTGGGTTTTCAATCATTATTTTGAACTGATCAGTCTCCGAAGCAAAGTGATCATACAAGGTCTTTAATAGAAGAAAACTAAAATAATTTGATGCACAAGGTTTCATTTATTTTTGCATTTTTTTGCACACACAGGGTCACATTAATATACGCAGGGTCAAAAATATACACACCCACGTGGATTATCGATTCAGTGGAGCTGAAAGTCTTAAAATGTCTTTTAATTTGCCAAACCCAAGACTTCATGTAAGTCCATCATATAAAGTTTGCCAGCAGTTTTGGACTGATTAACGTCTAAGGAGCTCAGCGCAGATCTGAGAAAGTTGTGGAGATTTAGGTCAGTTGAAACAAAAAACTTGTACATAAGTGAGATTAATGGCTTTGCATGGTCTGGAAGAAGCCCTGAAGTGTCATACTCAGTTGAGGCAAAATGGTTCAGATGTTCAGGAGCTACCCAGGAGCCATCATGAACTGGAAGCTAAGAACGAGGCATTCAACCATATAACACTATATACAGTGCCAGCTGTGAAGCATGATGGTGGTAGCATCATGCTTTGGGTCTGTTTTGTTGCCAGTTATCAGAACTGATGCACTGCAGAATGTGGCTGGAATAATGGTGGTCTACCTCAGAATTCTATGGCTTAACTCGAAATCATCAACTTGGTAGATGAAATTTAGACAAAATTGACTTCCAACAGGACAGTGAGAACAAAAAAAATAAAATTCTTGGGTGTTTCTTCTATTAAATGTTCATGTTCATGATCAGTGTATGGAAACTTCCAACCGCAACTGGCTTTGTGCTATAATGCGCTGCAATATGTGCTGTAACAAAACACCCAGTTTTGGTGGTCAGAGTTTTCTTGGTTCTTGGGTCAAACTGGCCCAATCAATAACCATGTCAACTCACAGATTCAATAGTATTAATTGGTCATAAGATTTATATGCAGTCTGGGTTATAAGCATATCAGTTATATCTAATTCATATTTATAGCACTTATCAAGAGCATCTAATGTACCAGAACATCTGTATTATTCCAGTGTTCGTCTGCTCTTCTCATTCATTTAAGTCTCGCATCTGATACTCGCCCTGTTTTTTTGTTTGAAAAGCAGTGAGTGAAGATCCATGGTGGCATGCTACACCCAAATGTGCCTGCCACTTCCTTTTATGGTCGTACACGTGTACAGAGTTCCGTGCGCCCTCACACACTCGGTGCCGCATGTTTTTCTGCCTGCCAGCTAGTGTGTGTTTATGCATGTGCAGGTTATATTAAACCAGCACTGGCACATAAGAATGCAATAGCTCCGTCAGTCACGACTCTGAGTGTGTGTGTGTGTGTGTGTGTGTGTGTGTGTGTGTGTGTGTGTGTGTGTGTGTGTGTGTGAACGTGGCGTGCATGGGGGTGATGCAGGCAGCAGGGGTCAGACGACAGAGCAGTTGTCTGCAGGTCAAGGCTGACTCACTGCACACTTCAGCCTAACCGACTGCAGTGTTAGTCATTCTGAACTTTCTCTCTCTCTCTCGGGGAGAGAGAGGAAAAGGTATATAAAGAGAAGAGAGTACATATGAAAGTGGTTATGGTACCCATTGCGTAACCGTGGTGTCGCATCCAGAAGCAGACAGGATGAGAACAAGACCAAGCGGGGACACCGAGATTTCCAGGACATGCTACTCAGTTTCTGGTGTTGATGCACGCCTTCCAGGATTTAGAGTTAGAGAGGAAGTGAGGGAGGGCGAGGAGAAGAGATAAAATTGTACACTCCATGTCCCCAGGAGGAGAGGGCCGAGGCTGATGACGCATTTCCTCACCTCTCGGCGATCTATCTGTCTGCCTCGCGTCCATGCATGTTTTAGGGATGAGATAATGATGCGCTGGTTGGGCGAGTGTGTCCAAGCCTCTGAGAAGTCGAGCATGTCCCACCGTGTATCTCTGAACAGGAAGCTTGAAACATCGTCAGTGGCTCACCAGCATGCATGCATCACTGCTCTTTAACGGAGGCGTGAAACACAATGACGGTTTCTTTTGTTTGCTTCTAGTCACACGGCTCTACCTGCTATGTCTGGTGTCTCAGGTGTCGCTGGCCTAATGTCAGGACGGTGCAGAATACCACAGCATGGCCACCAGGGAAATCCACTGCCTTGCAGTTCTTTGATAGAGCGGATATGATCGAAATGAACTTTCTGAAACCCTTCTGGAGGCCGAAAGTACCTTTCGAAAAGGTCAAAGTCAGTCAGATCCCAGCTGATAGTGAGGCTTGTAAAGTTTAACTGTTGTGAGATCTTCGCTCTGTTTATTTGGATGCCTTGTTTGGATTTTTTTTTTCTTTTTTTCTTTTTTTTTTTTTTTTTTTTCTCAGTTTAACTCGTCAGTCAGTAATGCAGGGGTAGCCCTTATCACAACTTCATGATGAGCCATTAGGTAAATTGGGAACGCACGACAGAGCTGGTGTTTGCCGATGCCAGCCAAGCTCTCCCACACAGTGCACCCGCTGAGCACGGACTATCATCTTACCCCCCTGCAATGAATATGCAGCCAGCCAGCCGGCCTGCTGCTGACACGCACCTGCTTTCAGCTGTACAACATCCTCCCCTCCCTATTTTTTTTAAGTGTTTCATCAATCTTTCATGTGAAATACCACAAGTGGTCTGTCACTGGGCTTCTATTGCGCATCGTTATTCCCCCTGGGCCAAAATTTCCCCCTCACTGCATGGTGAAGTGTATTTTCTGCTCATGGAGTGTACACTGTTTTACCCCATCATTTCTGATCAAACTCACATGCTAAAGTACACAGAAAGCAATTTGTTTCACATCAGGGATAATCAAAGTGTTTGCCAAACCCCGGCTATGTGAATCAGTCACTTGGCGGATGTTGTTTGAAAAAAAGAAAAAAAAGAAAAAGGAGAACATGTCTGACATCTTTCCCAACTTAGACTTCCTGTGTGAAATTTGGTCTTTGTGGAAGAAAATAGCTTTGCCTCCGCAGCTTCCTCTGGCTGCTGTTCTCCATCTCAGCAGCTGATGAGGGACAGACAGCGACACGGGATGTGAGAGAGAGACAGACTCACAGAGGGACAGACGAATGAGAGAAAGAGACACAGTGTTATTGGAGGGAGACAGACACACAGAGTGAGAGAGAGAGAGAGAGAGAGAGGGATGGACAGACAGACAGGAACATATAGGATGGAGAAACGAATGTGTGAGAAGGGACGAGACGGAGAGCGAAAGACACACAGTTTGGAAGAACCTAAAGTGATGTGGAGATTATTCAGTTCTTCAACAAATGTCAAACATGATGTAGTAAAACCTGAGTTAATAATCTGACTAATAGATCAATCAGAGTAAAAGTACAGCTACAAAGTACCTGAAATGTGGCATTCATCATCCTCTCCTGGGTGTACATGTGTGTCAGGGTGTGTCAGAGAAGGGGGGGGCTTGGTTTGCTCATCATAACAACGCCTGTGGGTGCACAGAACCTCTGTGGATCAGGGTTTGTTTGTCCAGCACATCCCATGTATGCTCGATGGAATGTGATGCACTGGGTGTGCTGATATCTTTCTGCAGGGCCAATGGTGCCTTTTTTAAAAATTTAATTAAAAATTTTTTTTTGCTGCATTGGCGATTTAATCTGGCATTACTGTAAATGTTCTGTTACGCCTGAACTTGTAGTAATGTCAGTTCTGGCATTTGTATGCTGCCTCGTCTTATGGCTCCCACCTACTCACATCAGCCCCTCCTCCCTTGATTTCATCTAGCCATGACTATAGCCTTAGTGCTCTTAAAATGGGTCTATAAATGCTCGCAGCAGCACAATGCAGATACAGGAATGCAGAATTTGAAAACAGGGGTGATTTTCTGTGACTTTAACAGTTGCCAGTACCAGCTGGGCTTGTATTTCAGAAAAAGCTCATCTCCTGGGATTTTATTTTGACATACCGCACCAGTCAAAAGGTTGGACACAAGTTTGGATTTATTTCCTGCATTATACAGTATGCTCGCGGATCAGGTGGTCCGCTGTGGCGACCCCTTGATGGGAGCACCTGAAAGAAAGGAGATTCCATACGAATACTGGATTAACTTCAATACTATGGAATAACACAGGTAGTTAATTAACATCACCATCAACAACAACAATCTATTTTTTTTTTTTTTGCATTCGCAAAAACCCATCAAGCACCATGATGAAACTGGCTCTCCCCAAACGTACCTCTGCTGCAGAGGAGAAGTTCATTTAGAGTTACCAGCCTCAAAAATCACCAATTAATAGCACCAGCACCTCAGATTATAGAGTCATTATGAAAGCTTTACAGAGCATAGATCAACACAAGACACATCACAATATCAACTGTTAGAAGGAGATTATTGCATATTTTGGATTGGAAGAAAAAAAAAATCAGGAAAGACCATGGTAGATATCATTTAGAAGAACGACTTTCATGTGATTTCTAGAAAATCTATTCCAAGACAAACCAAAGCTGTTCTGTTGGATCATTGTTTACCGAATGATGCCCCTGGTCCTTACTAACTCAAATTGTTTCCAAGACATTCTGTGCTTTGTGTTTCTGCATGAATACCTGGTCTATATAAAGAGTGGAGTTACTAATCAAGGACTACTCACATCCTCTGTGCCCACTGAAAGCCCAAAGTTGTGCGTGTATGTGTCTGTGTGTCTGTGTGTGTGGCAGAGCAAACAGCAGACTGAATGGAGGTTGTCATACTAGAGCCTCATAGGAAGTGCATTGTTGGAGCACAGCAATCATTCATTCATAATCTCTAGCTGAGAGACTAATGGAGTGCTGTAGCGCGAGCGGGTTCACACTGGTTTTAAACATGCAATGAAGCTGAAGAGTTCGGGTCCGGCGGTATGAATGATGTCTCTGCTGCCAGGTCATTGTGATTGAGCTGCCACGGCGGCGGAGAGATAAGTCATTCCTCCGAATTTCTTTTCCGACAAGATGGCCTTTGTAATCTCGGATATCACGTTTTTCCCCCTCATTATGAGCATTATCAGAAAGATCTCATCCTGTAACTGGGCCTGCGAATAATGCAGAAACGGGATATGCAAAAAGCTGTTTGCATACAGTAGGCCGTCTCTAATGTAGACTTGTTGTCGGCACTTTGTGGAATTGTCATATGCTCGACGATAATTTTTCAAGGGAAATATTTTCTTTGCATTTTGTTGTTGTCAGGCTTCCGCCATATTTAGAACTGAATCTTCACACATGGCTCTTAATCAGCAGGCGATGTAGTTCAGGCCGAGCAAGTCGCATGTTGCATGTTGTTCCCGTGCGTGAGCTATGCAGTGTGATGGTGTGGGTGTGCTGAGACAGCGCGCTGTAGAATGCGGCAGGGCGACAGTAGAGGCTGAGCTGAGCTAAACCGAGCGAGGCTCTGCTGGGTTCAGTGGGTTCATTCCTGCTCGAGCTGGCGCCGATCGGGTGTCTGTGCCAAAACACCCCCGATATCAATCACCCCACCGCTGTCTTTGTTGCACCCTTTGCCCCCCCTTGCCTCCAATCTTTTGCTTTTAATGCCTCTCTAGCTCCTTTTTATGCAGCACTAGAAAAACACCTTCATCCGTTCTCTTTCTTCTTCCCATTTCATACATGCTTGTCCTTACATAGACTCGGGCTTCACTGTTTGAAAGTAAACCGAGATGTGAACTCGCTACACATGATGCTCACGGTGCCTGCACCAAGGAGGCAGACACTAGCAGTTTCGAGGTGATTAGAACACACACACACACACACGCACACACACACAGCATTGCTGCTTCATTGCAGGGTTTTAGAAACTGAACCATTGTTGTTGGCTGAATCATTTCAACTGTGGCAAAAGTCAATGCTGGTGTGAATACCTTCTTTTACAGTTGCAATCCCCAATTCAGAGTCTGATTATAAAGTACTACAGTGATCAGCAACTTCATGTTGCCTCAAGGCCAGCATTTTCTATGAACATGGCTGCCTTTACACGGCCTGATTTCGCAAAAATAATGCAAAGAATTAATAGGACGCAAGTTTTTCCGCAAAGGATTAATGTGGCATTCTCACTGCCGGCCTATTTTAGTGTTGTTGTGGTCAATGCCCAGGCAGCATCCATCAGTTCATGATTGTCTAAAAGCCAACACAGAAGGATGATGTGCTTCTCATGGGATGGGTACAAATATGATCTTGACGTTGATGATGGATCTAAACGAAACACGATGATGCTATAAAAATATTCTTATAACCTCACGCTCACTTGACTGTAGAAGCTTTGTGTGCATCAGCAAGCCTGGGTCACATGACCTGATGCCTTACTCAAAGCTTTTATATATAATATTTTTAAAAAAAGTTTACACAGGTCTCAGGTCTCAAACATCTCCCAGGGCATGTGTTTGTGTGTTAATGAGTGAGATACCGAAATACCCATTTGATAATTTTTACTGCAAACCTTTATTCCATTGTCAGTATGTGAATGAGCCTCACTGCAACCAGAGAACAGCAGAGATGAGCAACAAGCAGCGGACGGGGCTCCTCTTATATGAGGTCACAGTAGGGAAGAAAGTCTACAGACATGTTTAAAAGTTAGTACCCACTATTTTAAATTTTATGTGTTTTTATGTAAAAACCTAATAAAATCGTAGCGTAAATAATGGCACGGCATTTTCCTAATACTAAGACCTGCAATGATTTTTATTAGGTTTTAACACAAAAACACATAGAATTAAGATAGGGGCAAAAAGCATGGGATTATTTATTTATTTATCTGCTAGAACATTACATACGTAATAACCTGAAATGATCACAGTTAACTCTCAGAATAAAAGTTGGGTTTAGGTGCTTAAACATGGCAGGGCAGGTGTATATGCTACATCACCTTAACACTATTAACAGTATGTACACACAGAGGTGAGACCTGAAACTTATCGCTGTGTTTTGTTTTTCCCTACACCACGCTGGGTTCACTTTCGCAGACCAGTTGTCCCTAATTAAAGGTGAGTTAAAACCTTACGAACGATTGGAGGCCGAGAAGGCCAAATGGTACAGCAGGTAGTGTGTGTGTGTGTGTGTGTGTGTGTGTGTGTGTGTGTGTGTGTGTGTGTGTGTGTGTGTGTGTGTGTGTGTGTGTGTGTGTGTGTGTGTGTGTGTGTGTGTGTGTGTGTGTGTGTGTGTGTGTGAAGAGGAATCCCATATTACCTTGTTAGTACTGCAAAGGTCTCAGAGAGCACAAGGCTAATTGGATTAAGAGATCAGTAGTAACCAGATGACATTCCCTCCAAGAGCTCAACCAAAGCCTGTCCCAATTAGTGTTGCTGGAATAACTGAGACAAGGTGGTTTGCCAGCTTTTAAGGCCATTACTATAGATTTAGGATCTATCGTTTTTTGATGTGCTTCATGTTTCACTTATGTTCACTGAAATTATTTATCATAACGGTTCTTATTATTTTAAACTTGAAAAATTTTAGATCCTTAAATTTTTTTCCCCTCAATATTTCCAGTTCAGCTCTCTGAATAATAATCCAAACCCTCATAAGTCTCCAAATCACTGCTCCACCCCTACCAAATAATAATCCCATCTTCACTATTTATGTCCCCATGTTGTCCTGCTAAAGTAGCTTAATAGACAGGCTGCAGATGCTGGGTGTAAAAGCTGAGACGGGTCCCAGTGCCACACACTTCCACATTTCAAAACAGGCTTTAAATCGCAATGGCCAGGCTTTAAAAGTTTAGTGCTGGGTAAATGAACTGGGCTGTAAAGGGCGATGGAGGGGCAGAGCAAACCTCTATCAGCATGCAGACAGCATGAGGTGTATCGATTTGCGTTGCTGCTGCCATCAGCCGAGAGGGAGGATTCAGAAAGCAAGTGCAACTAGCCATGGCTTTCTGCTTGTTTATATGCTGTGGCTGGACTGATGTGTAGAGGCACAAGGACATTTCCTGCTCACAGACTTTGAGCTCTGCAGTTGTCCAGAACGACCCCGGGGACCGATGCACATCCATAACCTGGCAGCTCCAGTGGAGGTGGGGAGGAGACACTCACTCATGTTCTGTATAGATTTAGGAACCTGTCAGAATGTGTGACACCTTGTAATCTTTAGGTTTTTTTTTTGTTACAGGTTTATGATCTTGGTGTCATTGAGAAGGATATTTGCCAAATGAAGTTCTCAGGTTCCTGATCAGGTTGCTTTTTATGCTGGTTTATGTAGGGCTATAGGATAATGGCTAAAATAATAATTGTGTAAATATTTTTTCCCCCATAAACCTTCAGTTAAATTACCTGGCCAACAATAATCATCCTTAACCTTGTCAATGCTTTGGATTTCTTGTTGAAAAATGTGTGGACTTTTTAGGGAGTATGAACAAATTCACATAGGCATGATCCACTTATCTACTTTTTATGCCCACATTGCATTGCTGTTGGTCTCATCTGATGATCAGTTCTCACATGTGAGCTGCATGAGTTCAGAGTCCAGTCACAGCGATCATATCCTGAGGTTGGCCATTGCAGCATATTTAGAGTTTCTTGTGACCTTGCCCTTTCCCGGAAGGGGACTGGCACCTCCATTCAGCACAATACTCAACGATATCAGAATTGTGAAATGGGTCACATAGTGAAATGAGTTTATTTTCCCCACAAAGAATTGCCTTTGTGCTAGCAATCATTCACTCATGCAGTCATCGTATATACCACTTTATATCCACACAGAGTTGTGTGTGGCCTGAACAGGGTGCCAACACACTCGCACTACCACCAATTAGCCTAACCTGCATGTCTTTGGACTGTAGCAGGAAACCCATCAAGCACTGGGAGAACTTGCATGTACACAGGCGAGAATCTGACCCAGACCCTTGAGGTGCAAGGGTCAGTCAATCACTTCAGACAAAAATAAAACCGTAGGAGAGGTAGTAGGTATGGCAGTACGGCATCAGTATTTATTTTCAAACACTTTGTCAAATGACTATTTGTGACCAGGTTCTTAGCATGGTAGCAGAGAAGGAGGTATATGGAGTTCGAAGTGTTTCATGGCAGCTTTTAATGGCACGGATCATAAAACCGTGGACATAACTAGTGTCATGAATTCTTAAACACAATCTATTAGGCAAAGGCATTCATAATTCCTTTTTAAACTACAACGACCCTGGGGTTTGCAGGAGCTACTTGGCTGCCAAAAATGATGAAACAACCCAGGATATGTTTTATATTTGTCCAAAGTAGCTACATGTAGCTTTCCTGACAGCTTGGCACACTTGTGACATTCTCTCATCAGATTCATGAGGTAGTCACCTGGAATGGTGTTCAATTCACAGGTGTGCTTTTTTTCTTGCCTAGAGAGGGTGAACAGACTCTTTCTGCTCCAAACATACCTCTAGTTTATGTAAGACCCATTTGTCCAAAAAAGAGAGTGATTGACTACTGTGTCTGGCCTCGACAATCGCCCAATCTAAATCCAAATGAGTTAGATTGGGATGAGTTGGTCTGGAGAGTGAAGGATAAGCAACCAATTTGCTTAACCTAACAAGCAAAGAAGTCCACTTTCAGATAAACTCAGCTGGATGACTGAGAATTTTCACGATTGTTGGAACATTTCCAAGTGTGTACCTCTGACTCATCCTGGTACCCCGCGTCTGGTTGGAGAGCTTGTCACATGGATGCCCGCGTGTCTCTTTGGGATGCGTCTGGTGTCTGGGGACGGTTTCACTCTACCATGAAGACGGTTCTGGCCTCGGCTGATGTTGACGGCTGTTTAGAGGAGGACTTGATTTGGCTGCAGTCGCTTGGTAGTTCACGACTGGAATTTCCTGAGCCTCCAATAACTAACTGTACTCCTTATTAACATCAATTAAGACCAACTGTTATACTGAACTGCCTGCCACCAGTATGAATGCAGATCAAGTCCTGCTTTCTGTTTCACCCAGATGAGGATGGGTTCCCTGTTGAGTCCGGTTCCACTCAAAGTTTCTTCCTATTGCCATCTCAGGGAGTTTTTCCTTGCCACTGTCGCCTTCGGCTTGCTCATCAGGACCTATTTGATCATTTTGAATCATACACATTCAAATTTCATACAAACTGAAATAATTCTTTTGATTGTATAAAGCTGCTTTGCGACAATGACAATTGTTAAAAGCCTCATACAAATCAAATTGAATTGAATTAAGCTGACCTGAGAGAATGCCAGGATTGTGCACAGCTGTCAGCAAGGCAAAACTTTGCAGAATCAAAAATATAAAACATATATTCTGGGTTATTTAACAGTTGCCCAACTAATTCCATATTTATTTTTTCATAATTTTAATGTACTCTCTATTTATATACAACTTTGAAAACAATAGAAAAAATAAAGCAAAACATTGAAAAAGAAGGTGCGTTAAAAGGTAATATAATAGAGACACATAATATAATGTAATATAATGTGTAGGACAAAAAGACAATAATTATGTCCAAATCTAACATCCGAAAGTACCCTGTAGCTCTGTTCAGTAGTGGAATCACAATGTGCTGAGCATCCATAATCGGTTGCGACTTGTGAGTCCTTTCAAAACATTGTAAAGGGATATGTCCCCTAGAGTCATCCCTTAAACCTGTGCCTTTGAAAATTAATATAGCAACCACCAGAGGGTTTAATAAAACCCAGGAGGTCATACCTAGAACACAAAATATAGACACAGTACTGTAATAGTTATCAAAAGAGCAGAGAGTAGCTCGGCTGTACGAAAGCACACAGTCTGCGAGCAGGTGTATACAGTAGCTGCCTGCAGGATTTACTATTGGTATTATTATTATTTTAAGGACATATGAGATTCATATAGCTTTTTACATGGTAATTTTTTTTTTTCTGTATCTAAATTTCATACAAAATACCATCGCACTAATTCCATCAGGAATAAACATATCTGTTTCACTGCTAACACAATACTGGGTTATATTATTTTGCCCAAAGTCATGATAATTCTTCCATGCCAATATAAATGGATTAAGGGAGTTATGTCTTGCGCTGGCCATTACAGTATTTTGTCTCAGTAGTTGAGGATTAAAAGGTAGTCGACCAAAAAAGGTCAAATTTGAATTTGATAGAACCTTAATTACAGCAGCCAGGTAGAAACTGAAAACTAGGACTGCTCTCTCTCTCTCTCTCTCTCTCTCTCTCTCTCTAAATGGTGGCTTCGCTGGTATGAAATCATTGTGTATTTTCCCAGATGTGTGTGTGTGTGGTGTGGTGGGAGACAGTTAAATTAATTAGTTCATGCAACTTATTTTATGACATCCTTGAAAGGCCATAAGTTTAAAAGTGGAATGACTCAGCTGCACATCCACACACACTCGTGGGTGAAGGCTTAATATTTTGTTCCAGACATTTATTAGACATGTTTTTGTGCAACATATGAAATATTCTCATATTGTTTAAGTAATGTTTTGTTCCTTATCTTTTTATATGTAAATGGAGGCAAGTCTTTAAAAAAAAAAAAAAAAAAAAGAGGAAAGGTTAAGGTTGGGTTCAAGCGGATGTGTAGCATTTGTTGGTAGAAATGTCCCACGTCGTCTTCCCAGTATTAGATCCCCACTAAAATCCCAGCATCTTCGGGACCATTTTATAGCTGGTCCAAACACTCACTCACATCACCTAAAGGTCTTCAGGTGGGCTATATTATTCAGCACCACGCGGAGACGAAGGCTAGCCTCCAGCTGTGCTGTCTCGTTTTGATGAGCAGAGGAGTGCTTTAGCGTCTGCCTCACAGAAACGCTGCACTCCTGCGCTGCCTGAGTCACTACAACACTCCCAGACACGCATCTTTATCTCGCAGTCAAAATAAAAGCACAGCTCTAGGGAGCTACGGCGCTGAATTCGTTATGTTTGGGTATTTGTCTCCATCATGCCCTTATCAAGTACTGCTCTCTGTCTAGCTCGGGCTTTCGTATACTCAGGTTACGACTTACGCCGGTTTTAGGCTGCACGGTATTCGGCCTGGTTTTTCCCATCACGGCGCAATCGTGCATCATTAAAGATGACCATTGAACAGAATTTGAAAACAGCGGTCACGGAATCCATATCGTGACATGGTGTTTTATTTTACGATCAAAAGATGGCCGGTGACAGAGTTCCGGCCATGTCGGAAAGATTGGTTTAAATTGCTGCCTGATTTCTGCTTTGACACTTGATGTAAATCTACCAAAAGGAGGACTGCATATGATTGTAAAAAACGAACAGGACAGTTACAAACAATAGTTGTAGTGACAGTGGCAGAATGTCAACAACACATGTAAGATTAAAAAAAAAAAAAAAAAAACGCAACAACTGAGCCCATAACTGGAAAGGAACAGTTTACAGCTTGACCTTCCATCTCAGATTTATTTATTTTTTTTCAGATCACCTTGGATTTAACAGATTCTGTGCTGCTGAGACATGCATGTGCTGCTGAGTGGTACAGCAGAAACGATTTGCCATCATCCGGAGATCACGAGTCTGAATTCCGCTGCAACCATCTGCAGCCAGGAGCTCTAGGGGGGCAGGTGTCTTTCATATGATGTCTTTCTTACCAGCACTAGCCACTCATGTGCGTCTACGCTTTATTCTCACCTCTAGTGATGCATGTGCAGCAACTCAAGAAGTTTGGGAGGAGGCATGTGATGACCTTTACCCTCTCTGTTGGATGATCATTTTCAGTTTGATTTTATTTGTACCAAAAGAACCTCTTAACAGTAACTCGGTTCTGTAAGAGTTTTGGTGAACTGAAAACCGAGGCGGCAGTCTGCATGGGCTCACCAAAAAGTAATTAGAGACATGTTGTCTGGTCTGTTGAGACATTTTAGATAGTAGGGTTAGAATTTGGAGTAAAAAACATAAAAGCATGGATCCATCCTGCCCTGTATCAAAGTTTTAGGCTGGTGGTGATGGTGTAATGCTGTGGGAGATATGCTCTTGGCCCAATTTGGGTCATTGTTTAAATCATACAGCCTACCTGAGTATTGTTGCTGACCATCCACTTGTTACCACAGGATAATGTCACAAAGCTAAAATCATCACAACTTCTTTCTTAAACATAGAAGTGAGTTCACTGTACTCAATTTCTTCTACAGTTTTACTAGATCTCAATCCAATAGAGCACATTTAGGATGTGGTGTAACGGGAGATTCACATCATGGATGTGCAGCTGAAAAAATGCCGTATCTGCATGATGCACTGATCATGTTAGTACGGACTAAAATCTGAATCAAAGAAATGATTTTGGCACCTTTTGGAATCTTTGTTCTAAAGAATTAAGGCAGTTCTGATGGCAAAAGGGGTCCGACCCAGTACGAACAAGGTGCATTAATGAAACGGTTGGTGAGTTTGCACCCGCCTTCTATTTCCATTTGTATTTCTCAATGCTGTAGGCATCCAAAATATGCAATATTTTTCTTTAAGCAGTTGATATTGAGATGCCTTTGTCCCATTCCAAAACCCATTCCAGACCAGCTGACCAAAAAAGTTGAATTGGCCAAAATCAATAATGCCAAATTTAGACAAAATCCGAAATGAGTATCAGCCAAGAAAGTTGCAGCAGGTGCATCTCACATTCTTCGAGTTTATCGTGATAATGAGAAGAACTACAGACTTGTGCAGAGTCTCTGGGCGTCCAGTCAGACAAGACTCCTGAACTCGGCACCGGTGTAAAGCCAGCTTTAGACGTCTCTGCAGAAGCAGGCTGACCGTTCACTGGCGCCGTGATCTCGTAATACCAATTCCAAATGGCTAAAAATGAATGGAGCGCTCTGACCAATAAGAGGGGCAGATGGGATTAGGATGGCTATAATAAGGAGACAGGAAGTTGCTGATCCTCTTCCTGATTGACCTTAGGTTTGCATTGCAGGCAGGGGACAGCGAGAGAGCCGTCTTAAATGAGATGTAATCTGCTCCGTGAGCTGTTTACTAACCTGATCTGATCGTGGCTGTGTATGAAACATAAAAACGTCTCGATCAGTTGTTTAGAGATTAGAAATGGTTAGGAAAAAGGAAAATAAGGTACTGAAGCATCCTTATTTTCCTATTTTTATCTTCTCTCATATCAGAAAACCATTTTTGTACACGTTTGTTTCCTTGGTTTGTATAGCAACCTTGAAAAGAGCAAATGCATTTTTTTTTTTTTTACCATATCAAACAGGTATTTTATGGGTATGAGCAAATGAGCATAATACTAGATCGGACCAGTGCCCAAAACCAGTAATCTGCTCGCTATCAATGTGTTCGTATATAGTGTAGCATTTTGCATAGAGAGAAAAAAAAAAAAAAAAAGACACTGCGTTTCTCATTTGCTAGCTCATCTGAGGGCATATTTACTGTCTGAGTTTTATATCAGCTAGAGGGAACTTAATATCGGCTAGGAGGAAATGAATATCTCTGGTGAATGCTAGCGGCTTATTGCTTAAAAGAGCATAGCAGAATGCATTGTGCCCCTGGTGTACATGCTTGTTTCCTAGAATCTACTATTTGCTTAGATTATCTAGTGCTACAAAGATTTATTTATGGCTCACCTTACTTGCTGCAGGCCAAAGTTAGTCACCTGCCAAATAGTGCTGGTGATGGGTGGCGAAAGTAACATATCATACTTTCGGGTAATGATGCGCATCACAACATGTGTAGTATGTTTGCTGAATACATGTGTAACAAAAAAGTACATTCATGTATGATATGAATATATATCATGTATTTTTTTTTCCCCCAAAAAACTTTTCCAATCAGTTTACAGTATTGGCAATAATGCAGCATCTAAGAAAAGCTCTATTGACACCATGATCCGAGCGCTGCTGTGTGACCTCATGTTTTAAATGTGCTCGTCTGGATCCGGGTAAACTTCTCCGATCAAGGCGTGCTGTGGCAGCGCGTGCCATTTTCATGACCCTCTGCACCCTCCTCGCTTGTCCGTGGTAATGCTCTGGGTGTTACTTGGCTTTGCATCTGTCCTGAAAAGCTTTCTGGGGAAATCCCTTTTCTTTTTTTTTTTTTCTTTTTTTTTTTTTTCCAGAAACGTGAAGTCATCTGGGGTGAGGCAGAAGGCAGCGAGTCCATTAAGCTGTGAAAATCGGCATGCCAAGCCCACAATCCCGTGGGGCCATGCCCCGGGGAGCCACACCTCCTCCTCTTAACCGATCTAATTTGCAGGACCGGAAGGGGGGGGGAGCGTGTGATAGAGAGAGACAAGAAGAGAGAGAGAGAGAGAGAGAGAGAGAGACAAGAAGAGAGAGAGAGAGATAGGGACACACTATGAGAGTGGGGGGGTGCACTCTAGAAAGCCATCAGGATGCTGTTTTATTCCTCTTGCCGGAGATGAAACAGAGATGCTTTTAAGCGATGTTTGATGATCTCCATGGTGTGCATTGTTTTTATTTTAATGGGTTTGTTTTTCCCAGTATGTAGAGAGTAGTTGAATGTGTGCCTCAGAAAAGAAAACTGTTATCCCTCTATGAACCAAAACTGCATCCGAACAAGAGTTTCTTCTGTTCTGGCCTAAATAGAGGGTTGAGGAATCTTGTTGTGTTTGCGCAGTGACATATGAAGGACGTTGGTCAGTAAAACATCAGCACAGCTTGCCCTGTCTCTATCAGTATAATAGCGAGAGGTGCTAGCAACAGGGCACTTTCAGGTCACTTAACCCTGCAAAAGGTTGCTCTCAGCAGGCCTTGCACACTGACAGGTCACTGCAGCTCGCCGTCACAGCATGGTCTGTCACTTTCTGTCACATGTCTCTTTGTGCTGAAGGTTAATCACCAGATGTGCCTGTGTTCCGCCACCCTTGCTGCCGTGGCTTTCCAATGATATTTCATCGGACACTGTCGTCCACTGCATCCGAGAGTCCATAGGGCTCGAGGGTAGGCTTTATTTTTAGCCGCTGCAACCAGTAGGACCCTGTCTGGCTAGTTTATGTCCATGTTGTTGGCTTAATAATCGCTCTCCGTGCCCATGCTAATAATCATACATCTCCTCAGACACTGATGAGGCTGCGTGGTAAGAGAAATGCTTATGTACCCTCTGCTGCCCTTGCATTCATCCCTGGATTCAAGTGATTTCTTCTGCCTTACCTGAACTTACATGAACCATCCTGGTATTAAAATGATTTAATTTAAATGACATTTTTTGCCATTAAATGCATATTAATACAGTTCATATAGCGTCCGTAAAACCTGCTGAGCTTCATCATTGCTTTCAGTAGAGCGCCTTTTCTTGCATTTTTTTTTTATATTAGTTCTGTTCAAGTGAATATTATCTGTATAGTGCTTTTAATGAAGTATGGACTTTTCCACAAAGCAACTTTACAGAAAAAACAAACAACAAACTCCCAGAGACGACATGAAGGTACCTTGAGGAGGAACTAGACTCTAAAGGGAACGGATCCTCATTTGGGTGATTTATAATAGCTTGAGTATAACTACAGTACATCCCTTTTATAATCGTGTGCTATGTGCTTAAAAGTGCAATAGTTTGTTCGTTCATTCATTTTCTATACCGTCCATCCTGCCCAGGCCCGAGGGAAGGATGCAGCCTATCACAGGAGACTTTGAGCACAAGAGGACAGGGTTCCACACACGCGCACTCACCAGTTAGCCTGAAGTGTGAGAGGAAACCAGAGAACCTGGAGGAAATCCACCATGCACGGGAAGAATACAAATACTGCACACACCCCGAATCAAAAGCGAGGCCTCAATGCTAACCGTTACGCCACTGTGTCATAGTGCAATTGTACAACAGGAAATTCTTTTTAGGCAACATGATGGAGACTTGGGTACAAAACCGTTTTAGAGCAGCGGTTGCAGTCAACAGCCATGATGGTGAAACTGCCCATATCAAATGCAATCCAAAACTTTGTAACTCAGTAGTCGTTTGTACCATTGAGCAGACCACACAGGTCCATCCTCCAGTTCTCCATGTGATGAGAACTGTAAACAGAAATAGGCCATCTGGATGGATCATGTGGTCGAGAGGGCAGAGAAGAACCGGATCGCTGATATTAATACTGGACAGAGCGATCATAGTTACCCTGGCACTTTCGCATTCCCTTAGAAGTATGTACATTTGAACCTGAAATACATTGGAACCTTGACCTCCGTTGTCTTGGTCTTCGTGTAATCTATGGAGGAACACTCATGAAACTTTAACGAAAAACGAGGCATTGCTGCTCTGCAAGGAACAAGGTGCCAAGGTGCATGTTTCAGCATGTCTCATCTGACAGCTGCTATTTCAGTTCTCTCTGTTGTTTCCTGGTGTTATACATGTAATATTTTTATTAGATATTTTATCTTCCTTGTTTTATGTTTCTGCTCGCGGTAGGAAAATCAGCACATCACTCTATTGATTAACCTTTAAAAAGCGCTTTAGTTATCGTGTTGCAGTAATATTCTAAAAGAGAGAGAGAAACAAAATTGATCCAGCATGGCAGCATGGTGTGCCGAGTAGATTAGTTTAAGGTTAGTTCTAGTGAGCGGTGTCGTGTTCTTCGATGCATTTGATAGCCGTTGTATTTTATATATAAGTTATAAACATGGTAGTAGTGGCTTGCTGTATAGTTTAGCAGGTCAGAGGGAGAGGACATTACAGCTATACAAAGGCATGAGAACCCCTGGAGTACGAACCTTGATGGAATACGCAGACTTGCATTTTAATGAGTATTTTTGAAAAATCTTGCGTTCATCTTCAGTTCATGTAAAACTGCGACACCGTGACAACCCTATCCCTCACCAGAGGTCGTCCGGCTCATGCGAGTGAGCCGTCACTCTGAGGAAATGCCCCGGTGTGAGAGCTCCTCTGTGAGGATCAGAGGGACGTGACCAACTCCAACCCAGTGACACAGGTGAGCCTGTCATGTTCTACACTGAGCTCATCAGTGGTGTCAGCCTCTGCCAAAGAACTCTGCACTACATGCAGTCCCGTATTCCCAACCAAATAGTGATTTTTTTTTTTCTCTCTCTCCGGTTGATGGGCACACAGTGAACACAGCTGTGCTGCAGTAAGTTAGAAAAACACTGCGGTCTGGTGAGGGTTTTCTGCCACGCGCTTTTCATCAAGTGCAGAGCTCCAGCTCTCCGATATGAGGAGCTGTCAGAGGGGGGTGGTTATTTTTAGCTGGAATTATTATTACTATGCGCTCCACGGTCTTGGCCTGGCCACTGCAGCGCTGGAAGATTGAAGGGAGCGAAAGCAGAGCAGCCCACTCTAAACGGCTCTCGTGTCTGAAAGTTGGAGTTTAGGTACGAGAACACGACGAACCGGCGCACTAGAGCTGTATTAAAGATTTGCAAGCAGTATTAAAGGATTACTGCTGCCATAAAATGAGGCAAAGAACTGCCAGAGCTATGATACACACTCCTGTGTGGCTGGCAGAAACTGCGCAAACATGCTAATTGTGTTCAAGTCAAAGTAAAAAAAAAAAAAGCTTTGTTTGGATAGTCCTAGGGGACTTTTGGATATTTCAAGAGTGCTTGTTTCTTCTTGCTTTAGAATATTTCTTTAAATGTAGATTAATAATACGGGTTGTATTTATAATGTTGAACATGATTTTGGTCTCCCTGAGGATAAGAAAGGAGGCGTGGCCAGGTTAGGCCTGTCTGCTCAAATCGCTCGCAGACGCTTCCGATTCCTCCAAATCATGTCGCATGGATAAACACAAAGATTGCGCACCATTGTGGCATTTGGGGTCCACTGCAGGTCCCCATGTCCTCTGTGGCAGGCCCAGCTGTGTGACAGAGGGGCTCTGGGGCCCCCATAACAGCCCCTCGTCTCAAGTCTGGCTTTTGGAGTGTGGCAGCTGTTGGACTGTGGTGTCCCAGAGCTGAGAGAGCTTGAGAATAGTGGGTGGATTGGGGGGTGGAGGTGGGGAGGGGTTTGCGGGTCAAGGACAGCTCCCCTTAGTGCCGAAGGGGCCACGCTGTCTTTGTATGTGCGCCCCTCCTGAAACAAAGCGGGCAGCTGGGTGCATAAAAGCCTACAGATGGCACTGAGCGATGAGGCCATATCAATAATAATGGATAGCAGACAAAAAGCTGGGCCTCGGTACGGATTAGGCGCACTTGGGCCTCCGCCGCTTCTGTACAGTGCGTGTGGGACAGGGTTAACCCCTGTATGCGCGCTCCACTGTGCATCTGCTCCCGTCCTGCTCATGTGCCAAGTGTGTGCATTAAGGGCCTGGAATTCTGCTGCATTATGTACTTGCCTGATGTTGCCAAGGAGATGCCTGCTCGCTAAGTGAGCTCAGCCTGCATTGTGCTCCTCAAGTGTCTGCACTTTCAACATAAACACTCGAGACTTGTGTGATGTAAACATTTATTTGGTGTTTCCTCTTTGTCGAGTCGGTTTTAACGGTTGTCGAGGAATTCTAGAGTTAATTGCTGGTGTAAATAGAATGTCTCCAGATCTGAGCTATTCCTCATTCAGTTAATTCAATTACATTTTTTTTGCACGTGAAAATGAGATTTTCAGGTCCTGGCCTCTTATCAGAGCCGTCAGACATCGGCCCTGTCATTAAATGAAAAGAAATCATTTTACCGCAGTAACTCAGGTTTCGATAATGGTTTTATTCAACATAGTGCCAATTGAGCAGGTAATAGAATTTTAGGCAAATTATTGAAAAATTAAAAAAGATCTTTCTTTCTGGATGAGAAATCGCTCCCTCATTCATTAGCAGGACAAAACATCTTGTATCACTGGTCTATAATGGCACTATACTATACTTACAGTCATACACAGTCAGTCTGACACCACATGTCTCTACAATTGTTTCTAAATTTACTGCCATTGCCCTGCGCGTTCACTATAGTTTACCCACCTCATACTAGTACTTGTATCATGTTTCATTTTATCCTACATAATAATTCACATTCTACCTGATCAACCATAACGCCAGTGTCGATTGTTTATCAAAGCGAATGAAACAGAGGTGTGTTGTATAATATACTGTAATTCCCTGTTTTACTGTGCATACAACAGTCAACTCTTGAATTTATACTATGACGCTATCAGTTTAAAAAACTTTTTTTAAACTGCAATCACCACGTTTGTGGTTATTAAACAGGGACTTAGTCATTTTGTCTACGTTCACATTATAAGCCACATTGTGCAATTGGGATTTTTTTGGTCAGATCGGATTTTCATGTCATAACGGTTCACATTCATAATTAAGAATGATTTTGTCTGAATCAAATATGCACACGTTTGTCCGCTGAAATAAAATAGGAGGGTAGACATGCGTACATCAATATGTCTTTGCTTGTGTCATCTAGGTTAAAACTAGGGCTGTCAATATTAACGCATTAAAACGTGATTAATTTAGAACTTTTAACACATTACGATTTTTTTACGCAAATTAATCATATGACCAAGTTTGACCCTAATGGCTTTTTCATAATCGCAGCGCGGTTACCCGGCTGAGTGATAATAAGGTGACTAAGGAAACATCGTAAGGTGCTGAACAGCCAGTTTTGTTATGAAAAGCTTTTTGATGGAAGTTTGGATAAAACCAGTGTGCTTGAGCTACGTTTTTTTTTTTTTTTTTTTTCAAGAATACATTAAATGTAAGATGTGAGAGTGGTGGCTCAGACGGCTAAGGCGCTAGGTCGTTGATTTTCAGGTCTCAGGATCTGTGTTCGAGCCCGGCCGTCGGTGGGTTGACACCCCCCCCCCCCTCCCCAAGTGTGCACCGCATGCAGTGGTTGGGTAGTACGGGGTGTGGCAACCCACCAACGGCAGGGCTCGAACCTGGATTGTGATTAATCGTGATTTATCGAAGACTATGACTGTCATTAACTGGACAGTTTTGAAACGTTTTAATTTGAAAAACATTGGATTTTTGCATTCAGACAGATCTGACACATTTGGGGAATGTGAAGGTAGCCTTTTAGAAGTTTAAACGGGTCTGTTTACAAACAAACAACCAAACAAAATAAAGAAAAAAATCTACTTTTTGTCCTTTTAATATTATTGTATTGGTCAGGGTTTAAACAGGCAATTCCTTTTTTTCTTCCCTATTGTGACCTCATATGAAGAAACCCTCTTCTGGCTTGTAGCTGAACTTTGCTCTGGAGGGGGCCTCAGAGTGGCGCAGTGTTAAAGCGCTCGGCCTATCATCCGGAGATCGCCAACTCGATTCCCGGGTGATGCTGTAACACAGCCGGAGGTCTAGAGAGAGCTGATTGGCTGAGCTCTCTCAGAGGGGAGGGATGAGAGGTACCTAGTGCTCCCACATTCGGAGGAAACATGTCATAGTCTTTAGACCTCCCGAATGAGTGGTCGTAGTAGCCTTAATGTGGGAGCCCCCTAGTGATGGGGAGGGATTGGACACGAATAAATTAGGGAGAAAATCTGGAAAAAATCAAATTTGGAGGAGGTGAAAATGGATGCATGGGTTTGAAAATTTGCATTATCTGAGGGGTATTTCAGCTTGAGCATTAACACACACATACTTTTGGGAAGCTCCGGGACTTATGCTAACATGTTAAAGAAATATTAAAATATGGGACCTAAAACAAGATTCCCATCGTTAACGTTTCCAGCACGTCTCTGTGTAAGGTGTTACTATGGAAGCGAATACCTTTTATTGTCATTGAGCAGTCCATCATCAAGCTTTTAAATAGGAAGAAAGAGCAGAGATTTGAATACGCTCATAAACCTTGTAACTGAACAGAAATCGACCAATTAGATCTGAGCGTTCATTTATTTTTAGTAAATAAACAACATTTTTAAATACAAAGTTGTGGTTTCCGACCTGACAAGTCGATTTGCAATGAAAAGAAGTCCCTGGGCATTTTAGTGTGGAAATAATGTGCATCAGTTGCACACAGTGAGCAGCGAATAAAGATATAATGAACTATCCAGGGAAGGTACTGTACTTTTGTTTGTTAAAAATTAGGACACTACGAAATGACTGCAGCCTAAATAGTGCTCTGGTTTTCTTCAACGTCTGAGGGGATAAAATCTCAGGACACCGCTTTGTCCCCTTTTTATTTTTTTTCTCGTCAGTGAATGAGATTAACAGAGCTACCTGGAGAAAGACGAAAACATCACTGGGCTGACCTTAGGATCACAGGAAGTGTAACTTCCGGGGGACTTTTAGGTGCTTATTGGAGGAAGTAAAAGCCATAAATGAGAGTAACAGTAACACTGTTGTTAATAAAGAAATAGCACTTCAGTTTCTGCCAGCTTGAGAGTTCAGCATGGTGGCACGTCGTCCCGGTTCAGGTGAAGGAACGTGTAGACGTCTCGTACTGTACATATGGTGTGTGATCACTGCTTTGCCACAGAAGAGTCATGTATAGATATGTAGTGTGCACCTGGAAAAAAAAAAAGAAGAAAGGAGAGTGGCGCACAGCCCAAACCAGTAGTTGGTCACGGTGCGTCTGCTGTCCAAACGTATTCACACAGCTCTTGATTAAGGAGCAATTCATTATGCGACCGATTAAGTGTTCAATTTCAGTTCTGCCCTGGGCCACAGCTAAGGCAGTACGTGTGATGAGAAAGTGCTGTTTAAGGAAAATGAAGCCGGATCACAGTACAGTGCTTGTTGCAGCAGTGCGTGTCTGATGCTCGCTGCTTCGTGGCCGGTGCGTGCGCTCCCGCTATGGCTTTGGGGACCACTGGAGCACAGAGAAGTTCTCTCGAGACCGATAACAGAACCGGACAACCAGCTGAGCGGAAGCTGACATTTCGGTGCGGAAGCAGCAGGTATTTGGGCGTAGGTATTTGTAAGGTTGAAAGTCAGGGTTTTGAGGAAGGATAAACTTACTGTATACTGTTTATACTGTATATATGATTCTTGGCTCTTTGCTTCAGAGAGCGAGCCAGTCACACTCCAGTTGCCAGACATGTCCAGGGGAATGAGACAAATTCTCACTAATTGCTATTCGAAACAGGGACAGCGCAAGGCTTAGCGTCTCTTCGGGATTAAACAAAGACTTAGATTGTTGCACTCAAAAGCAGAGGTCTTCCTTACACGGCTACGCCACCTCCCAATTCCAATATCTCCCCACCGCCTTGTTTTGTGGGAGAAAAAAAAAAAGACAACTTTCTTTGTGTTTGAAGCAAAGATGTTTTTTTTTTTTTTCTTCAATGGCACGGAAAACGAGGAAGTCTGTGGTGCCGCTATGCCGACTAAACAAACGTTTCTTTTATGCGCCTTTATCGTGACTTCCTGTCTTCAATGAGACAACTCCACTATTAACCAGTGACAATGTACTACAGTCCCAAAGCCAGCAATAAACAATTGCTAACAATACAACCGCTGTTTTGGTGTTGACGCGTCTTAATTCAGCTCGCGCCGTAGAACTTTTCTCGTCTTTTCAGAAAGTCAGGATAATCCTCTCTTTTCTCCGTTTCTTATGTCAGAAAAGTCCAGATTAATGATGCTTATAGCTTTCTGAACATAGGAGACAAGCAAAAAAAAAAAAAAACCCACGTGAATCCATTAAAGACACGGCTTTTGGCAGAGTGCCACGGATAGTTGTAGAAATGCACAATCTTACAACCACCGAACCACAAGTGCCTGTGCAGATAGGCACCGTGTTGTGTTTTGGCCGGCTGCGTGACACCGTAGAGAGCTCGCAGGAGGAAGTGAAGTGGTCTGAGAGAGTTCCTTGTCACTCCGTGTCACCACAGCTGTGTAAAACTGCCATTAAATCAGCAGGCCTGGTTGCTAATGGTGACTCAGTATGTTGTGACACGCTGGAGCAGGTGTTCCACAGCACCACCTTCAGCTCAGGAAGCGGAACTGCGACAGACCAGGTCAGGGCTGAGCTACTGTACACTGTATCAGTGAAGGGTCTGTAAAACCTTTCCATATGTTACTCACTTATAGAAGCGATACAGTACCTTGCTCACACACACACACACACACACACACACACACACACACACACACACACACACACACACACACACAAATGTATCCCATTTCTTTTAATTATTAAATAGATTTAACAGTTGACACTACCTGTTAGAATTCCTGCAGCATGTTGCACAAAGTGTATGTATCGTGATCGTGAAACTTGCCGTAGGATTGTGTGTGTCGTCCTCAGTATGCATGTTTGTACGTGTTTGCTGTTGATCTGTGTCTGTTTTTGCTCCTGCATCTTCACATTGCACGTGCAAGGCCGCATTCTTTTAACCATGGTTAAGCAGACACACATCATGAACCTTGTATAGATGATGTGTGAGAATTGAAAAGTTTTGCCTGATGAGCATTTCATTTGCTTATATCAGTGTAGAACCTGCGTGACATGAGTAGTCGTGTTGACTGATTGATTGTCATATTCTACATATACAGTATGTTAACATCATATTAAATTTGTCTAATCGTCCGTCTGAATGCTGGCCACAACATGAGCATGATCTGTCCTAATAAGCTTATAGTGCTGAATACTTATACAGGCCATTTAATTCTCCATAATTGAATTTAATTACATTTTTTTTCTTCTCTTTTTGCATCCCGCCTCCCCGCTGTGAACCACAACAACCAGGTAAGTCACGTTACTCATTTTGTACTCCAGCAAATGATTAAAAAAAAAAAAAGTCCCTTTCTCAATAGTACACACATGAAAGAACAATCCGACAGCAGTTTAATAGAGTGGTGAAATATTTCCTCTTCATATTTCTGAATATGAAATCATTACTAGTGATGCCTCAAGCTGCTTCTTATATCCCTCGAGAGAGAAAAAACTAACAAAAAAAAAAAAATTCACTGATATTTTTCATCAGTGTTTCAAATCACATCTCCTTTCATTAGAGTTCACAAATACAGAATGGTATGTTTGAAATCATCATAATTTACAGTCATGCCATAGATGTTTAGCCTGTAGTTGCGGAGCATCTGATTTTTGAATAACTTTAAATATGGGGTTTGATCAGTAACCAGCTGTCTCATGTCCTGTTTATGAATGAATTGTGCCACCGCAGGTACGGGTGTTACTAAGCAGTGACCAGAACTGAACTTTGAATTCTGAATAGTTTGAAGTGTCGTGTGTGAATAGGATTAAAATGATAGACTTGTGCGTCTGATTGTGTAGCAGATGCATCAGTTACCACAGTGAATGTGAAGCCCTTTCTGCGCTGTACTGACCCTGAGTGGACGGGGAAAGCCAGGTTCCCGACACAGCTGTGACGATTTGGTCCTGACAGTTGTTAAAACACCGGGTTAAAAACAACGCACTATGTTTCACCTCACGGCCGGAGAGTGATTTTGTGTGTGGTGGGGTCGGCTACAGGGACGTTACAGGGACAAGTAAGGTGGTGGGAATCGATACTAGTCAGACTAAAACCGGACTTTTAAACGTGACTGACATTGTTCTAAACCGATCTTCTTAAAGTCAGACTAGCGGACCCAGATAATGTGGCTGTGGACATGCAGGACTCTGTGCACATGCACCTCAGTTCCCAATCTTGAAGTCGAACAAAACGCTGAATGGAGGGAAGAAGCCGTTAATACAGCGGTGTTGTCTACCATAAATACAAGGAATAGCGTGCATCTCATTAGCAAAAATGAAAGTCTTTGGCATATACGAAATGTACACAGCTGCACAGTTTTCACCGCTCGACATGCTACTATTTTGCCGCTAGCCAACTTGTTTGTCGATTGTTTGGTGTGTAATTTAAGTGGTCAACCGGGAGTACAATATTAACAAGGTGAAAGGGGCCACATCGCCATCTATCTATCGTAGCAGAGTCAGATATACTGTACCTCTGGCAATACATCAATTGCCTTCTCATATGTGTATAATGGGACAAGGATAGCAGTCCAATTAATCGTTCTAGTCAGGCTGTAACCAAAGCTTGATTTAACTGTGAATGTAATTCCAGATACCTTCTTGTGCACTTGTGTAAGAATGCGTAAACCTTCAACAAAGTCATAAAGTGCAGCTGGATGATTGTATGATCATGCTGGATGTTCGACATAAAACACTGACGCCAGTTGCGATCATTCCGTGGAACCTTCTCGCCGTTCCCTGGAACCTTCCCTTCACCAGAACAGAGCTGCTTCCAAATTGACGAGACCAGCAGGGGTTTTGAGAATCACCTGGATTACTCATGACGGGTTGACCCACTTAGGACTGATTGGAGATGACCGTTACAGATAGAACCTGGTGCATGGTGATGCCCATGAGCAAAAAAAAGTGCATTTAAGGGTGGCACGTCACAGCAGGCTCATTAGTCAAGACACTGAAGTGCAACAGGGAAAGGCCTCATGTTGGCAAAGTGCAATATGGAGAAATATGCTGTATGTGTCGAGTGTTCATGCATAACTTGCACTCAGCACAGGGTTGATAAGGACATGGGTGCATTACATCACCAAAAGTTATGCGGACAGCAAACCGCTCACATCCATATGTGCTTATTGAATATGGTGTAATGCTCAGGTGTTCATAAACCATAAGTTTATAGTGTAGCTTCACACTTTCAGCGTGGCTGTTTGTTATCCGGTATTCACAGAAGCACAATAATCATATGTAGCGAGTATTTTCAGCGCATGTGTATATTTTTGTGAGTGGGTGTGGGTCTGGGTGAATGAGCAAACTTTTTCACCTTTTGTGTTATTGTGTGTGTGTGTGTGTGTGTGTGTGTGTGTGTGTGTATGTGTGTGTGTGTGTGTGTGTGTGTGTCTGCATCTGCTGGCCATGCAGTTCTTTGTGGGTATCGTTTCCCTCCCACATGATGGCCTCCCATAAATAATTCACATCCTCCTCTCCTCATTGCCTCCTTTAGCCAAACTTTTTAACACAAAGCCAATGCCGCACTTGCCGCCACAGCCCTCTGGATAATTATAGCTGCAGCTGCCTACAGAGCGGCCTCCCCAACAGTTTACTCTGTGGGTGGGGGTGGGGGGGGGAGTGGGTGTGTGTGGGTGTGTTCGCGCGTGTGTGAAACGGAACACCTGTTTGTTGTGGGCTTTCTAGATGACTGCTCTAGTCAAAGCCTATGCATAGGGAGGAGCGTGTAGGGGACGAGGCTTCCAGCGCTTCGCTGTTCTCACCCAGACTTCCCGCTGATCTGTCTCGCGGCCTGACTGGAGCAAAGAAAGATCTGGTCATCTGGCTCACACCAGAAAGGCTGCACCGTTCCCAGCTTTTGTTGTCGGTTGACACCTCCTCCCTCATGCTCTCTTCTTTCTCTGTCTTCTAATCAAAAATGGAGATTAATGAGTTGATGGCCTTCAAATGGCTAGGACTTTGACCTGCTCGTTTTGCCGCGCCGTGTATGCGAAAAAGCAAAATGGATATGCAGTCTGTGTCTGATACAAGCCCTGTTCGCTTCTTTTAAGAGTAATACATCAGAGCCAGTTATTCTCAGCAAGTTCGATGAGCAGACAGCTGAAGCAGGAGAACGGAGAGACTCATGCTGCCCTCTTGCTGTGGCTCTGGGCGTTGGCTTGTCTTGCACTCCCTCCTCGGGGAGATGATTAGGAAACAGCTGCAGACTAAAGACCGTTTAAGTGAGGGCTGGCCGTCTGTTTCTGTTCTTCCGTTCAAAACCGACAGCAGCTCATAGCTCTGTGAACTTTATTCATCTGTGCTCACTTGTCTTTTTTAAATATATAATGCATTCGTGGGGAAATCTGTTCTATTTAAAACATTTAAAACCGCATAGCAAGTCTTACATTATTAGTGGATCCTGTAGACAAATGAATTTACCTGAAGTGTCCTTTTGATAAATTGTCCCAGCTAATGTGTGTTTATCTTTGTCATTTGCTCCATAATAGCTGAGATTAGGAGTAAGCTGTAAGGAGTCTGACTCGTGTGTCTGTGCTCTGGCTGCTCACTGTGCAGAGTATCGGCACGGGCGTAGAGGAAATGCGAGACTAATCCCAGGGATTAAAACGGGTGCAGTTTGGGTGGGTTAGATTAGGAGAGTGGAATCTGTTTTTAGCCTTCAGTAAAGTAGCCGGTACAAAGAGCACAAAGAGTTGGCTAATCCAGGCTAATTTCAGCAGGGACAGAGACCGAGCTCTCAGCCTGCGGCCGAACAAAGTTGTTCAGCTGGGTGATGGAGACGGGAATCACCAGTGACCACCCGATACAATATCACCTAGATGCTGATTCGATTAAAATTGCGATGCTTGTGATTTTTCCCAGATTTTGTTACTATTTTAACACCCTGAACCTTTAGAAAGGATGTCTTAACTCAAGAGTTTTAGACCTTAGGCTTAGGCCCACTAACATGAGTTTTCTTGCTTAAAACAAAGGTCAGCATTTAAATAATACAAAATAAGTTAAAATACAAGAGTTTAACATTTTATTTATAATTAAATGAAACAAAAATGTAAATTTTTACTGAGCATAACTTGTCTATCATCCGCCATAATTATTATTTCTAAACAAACTTGGCAAATATTCAAACTCTTACCACACGGGATAGAAATATGTGAATTGTTTAGAGCGCCACCTGGAGGATCATAAGGAAACAGTGATGTTTTAACAAAATCTTGAAACTCCACTTGGGATTGAGCGTGGCTGTTGAGCGGATGCGAGCACGGGGGCGAGCACAGGTTCTAATGTTTACACAAAAGAATCGATAATCTGAATCGATTTCTTTCCCCTAGTAGACTGAATTGTCCTGAATGGATAAATAAGCGATGGATTCGTCATCGCCAGCTCACTGCCTAACACTACGAGGACGACTGAGAGCTGATCAGTGAAGTTGGCAGGATGTTTTCCGTTTATCATGATATCGAATAAGCTGATATCTCGTTTTCGGATATTTCAAGGCATAGCGGATTCGGGAGAAGCACAGGAGTTAAAACACATGGCTGCAGGACAAAATGAATTTTTCAATTGTGAATAATTGTTTGGGGATTTGATGTGTTTCTGGCAAGCTGCCCACTTTCTTGGGTGAAGTCAGGGATGCGGCTGCTCAGCTGATTCTTTTCAGTGCGTATGTGATTATGATTAATGTGGACACCAAGGTTTTTAAGCACATAATTACAGCTTTGTTTAACTGTCTGATTTATCATTCTGCCTCAATATGTGCGATTATTCGCCGCGCACTCTCCAAACCTTAATGTTCCTGTAAATCTCTTTTACACTCTGTGCCTATGTTTTTTTTTTTTTTTAAGCTTTTTATTACAACAGTGTAAATAAATGAATAACATGTCTTAATTTCCCTCTCTGCAATGAAACTGATTGTGCAAACTAAAATGGCAGTTTCACATCCAGTGGTAACATAGCCATGTTGTCACTGACAGGTTATCTCGGCATGTGTGGACTAATGGAAATTTGTCATCGGTTGATGTCAGACGGTCTTCCTGTTTCTGTCGTCATTGCAAGCATTATTAATTCACTAGCTTGTAGAGTTCGCTCCTGTATTGTAGTGCAGACGTGTGGCTGAGCTCCCGTGTGTTACACTAACGACTTGGTACAGTAGGTTAGTGCTGCTTATACTTAGTGTGACTCATAGCCAGAGGTGGGTAGAGTAGCCAAAAAATTTACTCAATAAGAGTAGCTGTACTTCAAAATATTACTCAAGTAGAAGTAAAAAGAAGTCATCCAATATATTACTCAGGTAAGATAAAAAAAAGAAAAAAAGTATTCGGTGAAAAGACTACTCAAGTACTGAGTAACTGTTTTATTATAATGTCCAATTTATTGTTTTTTAAATTATATAAGCAGTCAGACAAAATGAGAAAAATTTAATAATGTACAACTTGTGACATTTCCAAATAATAAAATTAACTAAATGAATTTAACAAAAGAAATGACTAAAACTTAATATTTTCCCAAAATAGCAAATTAAAAAATAAACACAAATTTCACAATATAAAGCTTTTGAAATAAATCCCTACTGTAGGTAACATCTGTATGTTTGAACAGTGTAGACTATTTCCATTGTAAGATATGCTGTATATTCAGTTGCCCTGCAAATGACTCAGCAGATAAAATAAAATAACATTAGAACATGTGTAAGAGGTCTCACTTAACCATCAACTGTGTCCAGCAGAACAAATGTAAGAAAATTTGATATTTTTTAGCCTCTAGCTTATTTGCTAATTATACATGTTACGATTGCAACATTAAATAAAATAAAACAGCGAAACTAACCACGACATGTTTGCTTCAATGTCTACCACTGCTAAAGACGGTGCTGTGTGGTCATGTGACTCCACGCGGTTATTGTTATTGCGGCTGATTGGTCAAACGGAGTCATGTGATTATCGTTGCTACATCTGATCGGTGAAACAGTCATGCGGTAGATCCACCGGCTGCATTTCTCTGGCAAACGCAAAGAATATCCAAAGTGTCGAATAAATATCTAAAGTGCCGAACTCCTGGCATACATCTCAGAGAGGGGGAGAACTGGCTCAAAGGGGAGAGCGTGTAGTTATACCTCATTGTATACATCACTAAGAGAAGAAGAAAGCCTTTCTCGCTTCTAACACATTTTAGTTCCTCCATTTGACACGCACACACGCACACACGCACACACGCACACACGCACACACGCACACTCACACACACAATTCCATCAGACCTGAGAAAGCTGTATGGTCACTCTGACCGTCCTCAACAATTCATCTGTCTCTTTCCTATCTTGAGTCATTGTGACTTTAGTTTCATTTCATTCCAAATTGCAGCGATTTAATCTAAATACCCCGGCTTGGCTCGCGAGTGGCATGTGAAATGCGTTTGCCCGATCATTCAGAGAACGCGAGTTTGATTTCCAGGTGATGTTGCAGCGCTCCTTAACTCGGAGCCCAGAGAGCTGGTTGTCTGGAATCTCTCGGGGAGAAGACTGGCATACCTGCACCCTCACATCAGTCATGGCGGCACTAGCCAGCCATGGGCGTACAGTACTTATGCTTGAGGGACGGATAGAGCGTTCCTCCATGTGTGTTATTCACACAAGCAGCAGTCTGAAAACGATGCAGTCGGCTGTCGTCACGTGTCTCAGAGGAAGCAAGTGCAGTCTTCAAGCATGCAAAGCATGCGCGTCTCCTTGATGGGAGAGTGCCATATCAGACAGATGGGTGGGAATTGGCTACCACTAAATTAGGGAGGAAATCAGGGAAATAAATGAATTTAAATAGAGTTAAAAGTTGATAGAGCAGTGAAAAATATGCTCGCAGATCTACGATGCATGACGAATTGAATCTGGTGGCTCAGTTGTCATATGAAAGACTATATGCTGGCATATTTTTGGTCAGATTCACTGCAAATCAATACATTATACTGACTGATCAGCTTTATTCTGAAAAGAAACATCCCTGTTCTCATGGGACGTTGGAGTATCCCCGGTCACAGGACACAACAAGAGGGAAAATTATTTAATAAATCATATGTCAAGCCCTTCACAGTCTTCAGATCTCCACCCAGTTGAACACCCATGGCAGGTTTTAGATGGAGATGTTACACAAGCGCTCGCCACAACCATCATCGAGGCACCAAACTGCCTGCTGTAATGTCTTTTAGAAGAATGGTGTTTACTCAGCCAGTACAGGCGCAGATACATCGAAGCTCTTCTGATGATAAAGCTTCACTTACTCCACTTTTATTTGTCACCTCTTGGGTTAAAAACAAAACAGAATTTGTCATGTAATCATCATAGTTGAGTATTGGTTAAAGGACTTATTATTAAATGAAGCTGATATTATTATTATTAAATGAAACACATTTTCACGATGTTTTGTCAAAGCTGAAAGTCGAAGTACAGTAAAAAAGAAAAAAAAAAGGAAGTGCTTAATATTGTTAATATTTAGTATAAATGAATCAGATGAGCGAACAATAAATTCATGTTATGCATGACGATTCTTTTGTGTAGCAGTGTATGTATCGCCACACTGACTCCAAAATCGTTTTTTTTTAAAATTCTTTTTAAATGTATCCGTTTGCATTTGATGTGATAAAATGTTGCTGTTCATCTAAACTCGTCCAGGTGCCGCACTCTAAACTATTCACTCATTAGCAGGCAGCAGATTTTATTTGCCGATACAAATAAAAAAAAAATACAAATAAAAACGTAATATTGTATCAGGATATTTATATAAATTCTGATACAAATTGAATCGGCACATAGCTATAATTGCCATACCTATTAATATATATTAAATTGAAGCACATTTGTGGCCAGATCAGAATTAATTTATTTAAATAAATAAAAAATAAAAAAACTGAAAAAATAAATAATAAACATACATCGAAGTCTGTTTTCTGATGTCATGCAAAGGGATTTGCTCTTGCTCTTTTGTTAAAGCGAAGACAGTCATGGTAAATTCTAAAATACGTGTAAATACATGTATCTATAGACTTAAGATTCCGATTTTCATAACTGTTCCAAGTTATGATGTTTATTTTTGTTAAATATAAAAATAAACGTGTTTTTGCTGGTGGCCCCTGCGGTCTTCATTTGTGTTTTAAACTCCTTTAGATTGTATGTGGAGCTGGAAAAAGTCACTGAGGGGTTGACCACGGGTTTACCCGTGAAAACTGAGAACGCTATTTTTGTGCAGCCGTAATGCGTTTGCATTGAGAGAACAGAATGCAGTTGGTGTGCAGTATGCAGCTGTTTGCCTCTCTTGTAAATGATATACATTAAAGAGCACTTGGCTGCTTTCTCAGCTGGCATGCATGCTTTGCGACCCTGGCCCTCGCAGATGACACCAGGCGTCTTCCTGTTTGAAGTCCAGCTCTCACTCCTGTTCCTTTGTATAGTGTAAAGCATGTGATCTATTCGCAGCCTGGCGCTGCCAAGGTAGACGTGTGTGTGTG